>VZTU01006250.1:196528-218809 GCA_013400835.1 Zapornia atra | reverse complement strand
CGGCCCCGGGGAGGTGAGGACCCAGGTGGTCGTGGTTGGAGCCACTTTCCCTGTGGGGCTGGGCCAAACGCTAGGAAAGTTCACTGATGTGAGCAGGTTTGCCACCCTCACCACCCAGAGCCTGCACCGTCTACCACCCCACATCCAGCAGAAGTTTGTCCGCCTCAAGGGCCAGGACAAGCTGCCTGAACTGCTGCAGCTGCTCAAGGAGCACCCAGCATCCGGTGGGACTGTTCTCATCTTCTGCAACAGTGCCAGTACTGTCAACTGGCTGGGGTATATCCTGGATGACCACAAGATCAAGCACTTGAGGTTACAAGGACAGATGTCAGCAGCAGCTAGAGCTGGTATCTTTGCCTCCTTCCAGAAGGGTGATGTGTCTGTCCTTATCTGTACTGACCTTGCTTCGCGGGGGCTGGACACCAGCAGAGTGCAGCTAGTGGTCAACTATGACTTCCCAGACACTCTGCAGGACTACCTGCATCGTGTGGGCCGAGTTGGACGGGTTGGAAGCAAGACATCTGGAGCTGTGGTTAGTTTTGTTACCCATCGGTGGGATGTGGACCTGGTGCGGAAAATAGAGACTGCAGCCCGGAAAAGGACAGGTCTTCCAGGCATGGACTCATGTATTAGCAAGCCTCCACCTAAAGCAGGTTGATTCAAGTTGCCAAGCAGTAATAAATTGCTTGGTAGGGACTGCGTTTGAAGTTACTAAGGCAGAGCAAACGATCTGTGTGCAAGATGAACAAAGTAGACATTGAGTTTCAGAACCAGGTGATCAGGTTAGCTTTGTGCACTGCTCTGGAAGCTACAATAGTAATTTCCATAGGCAATTACAACTCATGGCTTTCCAAAAGAAAGCTAGAAAGCAAATAACAAAATGCCTTTGGAGAAGACTGAAGAATGACCTCATCAGTTGATTTTGTTGTGCAGCTCTGGTGTATTTCATTGCTTATCACCAGCAGCAGCTAAACGTTTAACTAATTGCAAATGCATACAAAAAGAATAAAGGACAATTTTTTTTTTTATTTTTTGGTGATGTGAGTTTATTCAGAGAATTCTAGACCAGATACCTCTGAAGTTCAGTGAGTATGAGAAAGCAGAGTAAAGCTTGAGGCTTTCTCAAGGTCTGTCTTTTTATGGTTACCTTTCACTATGAAAGTTCATCTTGCTGGTCCATTAACTAAATTACAAAAAAATAAAGCCTTTAAGGGTTTTCTGCTCTTTTTTTTCCCCTGTGTGCTATAGTGACCTGTCCAGTCTGATTGTAAAAAGAACAAAAAAACCTCCACAACCTAACCCACCAAAGAATGTCTTCTGTTAAAGTGTGTTGACTCACAGGTTCTAGTGACTCACAGGTAACAAAAGTGAGTACAAGATTTCTTCTGCCATTGTTCTTTTCTGCTTTAAACCAAAGGGATTAAAGTGAGCCTGAGGTGATTTCATATCTAGCTGCTAGTTTGTATCCATGGCAAATAATCACACAAAAATAGCATCTTAGCTCTGATTTATGTTGCAGTGACTTATCACAGCCTTTTCTTGTTGCTTTTCTCATGCTGTGCACTTTTATCCTGTGCTAAACCTCAGAATGTAGAAATAGTAAGCTGTTAAAAGATCACAGCATAGTATCTATCTAAATCTTTTGTTACTAAGGCCAACAAGGAAGAGTGATCTGCTCTGAGACTGAAAACCTTTATCTTTTGGACCCATTCATCGTATGGACTACCTGCCTCTCATTTGTAGTTCATTCCTAAGCAAAGGAAGAGGAAAAATACCAGTGCTCATAAAAGCATATACCAAGCAGGTGACACGCAATGCAAATTTCTCACCACCCAGAACTGGATTCCTGTACCAGTTTCCCCTGCCATATATGTGCAGCATGACATAAAATATCAAATATCCCCTTGGCTAGTTTGGGTCAGTTATCCTGGTTATATCACCCTCACCTTATTGTGAAAACCAACTAAAAACCAGGACAATATCCTTCATTTGTATCAGTAACTTAAGTGGCTTTGGTCATAAGAGAGTTGGGTTTTTTTCTTGAATTATGTGGAAGGAAAATAGCATGAAGGTTGATTTCTGATAAATTATCCAGATTATAAAAGGCAGTGTGGGCATACTTGACTCTGAGGTATTAAATATATGTGTTAAAAATGAATGGCTGTAACAAAAAATGGTGAAGAAGTTCTACAAGGTTGTATTTGGATATTTTTGCTATGGTTTTTGATGTCTAATTTGTAGTTTAACTCACTTGTGTATAAACTTGGTAATGCAGTCTGTGCATCCAGTATCATGTTACAGTGAATCCCAGTCTGGATTGGAGAACAAAATATTATCGAATTAGACAACACAGTGCAATAATAAAGCTTTTTCAGCCATATGCTTCTTAATTTTGAAGTAACATGCAATTAATGTCTTTACAAACAGTAATCTTGAATTTATTACAGATGCTCTAAACTGGATGTTGCTAGGGCATTCTTTATTGAAGCAGTTTATCAAACCGAACTAAACCTTTTGGCATTCATATACTAAAGTGTCAAATATAAAGTTTTGGATAGATATACTCAGAGAACACTACATTTAGCAATAAAGCCTTTTGTAAACATTACTCTCAAACAAAACCACAGGTCTCAAGCAATATTGAGAAATACAACTTTCCTACTGTTCTGCACAAAGAGACAGTTGCTGGAGCTGGTAATTGACAGCAGTAATTAGATTCGGGAGCATACAGGTCTTCAAACCCTGGGATACAGAGCCACCAAACACAGGCATCCACATCACTGACACGTCATGTGAAAGGTTTTGCTACCTAATAGGTAAATACTACAGCAAAGCCTTCAGGGAGATTTAAAGACACTATCACAGCTAGCAAGCTAAAAATAGAAGTCCCATATTGTCAAACTTGTTTAAGGAACAGAGACAAATTCAGAGACTTTTTAGTTTGATTTTTTGCAAACTGCTTTTCAGTGCTGTTTAAACACCGCATCACTCATTTTTCATATCCTAATGACTGTCTACACACATAATTAACTGCTCTTTTCTTGTCTGTCCATACCTTCTGTGTAACTCTGACTTCAAGCTTTATGGCAGTAACTTCAGTTGCATATGAGTTTTATGGGCACTACAATGACATTCAGATACTTCTGTTGCATGTAGTCCATTGCCAAGCAAGGTACCCTAGAACAAACTGTATCAAGTGTCCTAACAGATGGAAAAATGCTTCCTTCTGTCCTGATAACCTGACAAATGCCACAGTTCTGCAGGTTGTACCGCTCCCTGAAATGCACTTATATACCTGTTCTCCCCAGACACCATCCCTTTCCCCTGTTCCTCCTGAAAAGTATTTATGAGCCAAACTTATATGTTGGTGGTTGAATGTGTGGTAGAGAAGTTCTCCATGCGTATTCTGACCAGTGTCTCAGTGGGAACAGAGCGCGGGAAGAACTTGCAGGTGAAGACTTGCCGGCAGGCCTTGCGGAAGTTTTCTGAGAGAAAAGCATAAATGATGGGGTTGATGCAGGAGTTCCCGTAGGCTAAGCAGTGAGAGATGATGCGGAAGGTGAAGGAGATGTTGTTCAGGGGAAACTGCCCAAACTCTGCCCACATTGTGATGATGTGGTGTGGCAGCCAGGAGAGCAGGAACACAGCGACCACCAGAAGCACGGTCTGCGCTGTCTGGAAAAGACAAGATCACATATTAAGTGGTCACAATGGTCAAATGAGCCCGTGAGATGACTGAGTTTGCCTTCCCTTGTCAGTAGTGAAGGCAGCATAAAACAGGCAACTGCCACGAGAGCCAATTATGACTATGAAAAAGGATGTTAAAAGCCAGCCCTCCTTGGAAAGCTAGGATTGCTTAGTTTGGGCTCAAGGAAAAGAAATGCATAGGAAATGCATATGTTGCCTATAAAACCTAAAATAATATAGAGGCTGCAACTGTAATGGGTAACTGTTATATTGAAGAGGGGAAATAATACTAACACTCGGAGGCTGAGGAACATAAAGGCTAATGAAACTGTCTGCAAGTGAAAACAGTCTGGCTGTGAGGAAACAGGCCACTGAAAGGAGAAAGATTTTTCCAGTAGCTTCCCTCTTAGGAGAGAAACCAAGAAATATAATACATGGTGGATGATTGATTTCTTTAAATATGCAGTGCTCCTGGGTTAGAAACATTCCTAGCTAGACAATTAACTGAGGGAGGCTCACTGTGCCTGTGGGATCCCAGCCTGTGTGCTGCATTGCTTGTGCTCCAGTTAGGGTGGCCTGCCACTATCACCTGTAAGCTGCAAAGCTTCACCTGAGGTAAAATTTTATTTAAAACAGTGTTCTTTGAAGATGCCGTGCAAAATGAAGGTTAATCTGAGGTGAGCTGCTGGTTGCAGTTGTGGTAGCTTCACAGCTGTTGCTGGGGAAGAGGAATGAAGCTTGAAGTGGTGCCCTGAAAGGGCTGAAGAACATGGTGGAGGAGTATGAAGGGGTGGTTGTGCGTTCTCAGGCTGCAGGGAGAAGGGGTTTTGACCAAAGGTAGGTGGTATGAGCTGCTTGTTTTGATGTGAAATTTTGTGGGTTTTCTTTTCTTTGGGTTTTAGTCTTTCTGTTGAGGGGAAATGGTAGCTTGGGGAGAGGGCCTCAGGTTGCATGAGGAGGGGCCTGAGGTGGAAGACTGGATGAGCTGCTTGTTTTGATGTGAAATTTTGTGGGTTTTCTTTTCTTTGGGTTTTAGTCTTTCTGTTGAGGGGAAATGGTAGCTTGGGGAGAGGGCCTCAGGTTGCATGAGGAGGGGCCTGAGGTGGAAGACTGGAGTGTGTGTGTTTTGAGACTGTGAGTCTAGGCTGTCTGTTGTTCCTGAAGTAGAGAGCCTGACTGGTGTAAGCAAAATCCCTTGCACTGTAAGTATTGCTATGAAGTTAAGGTCCAGAGGACCTCAGTGATGCATGTTGAGAAATAACTTGGTGTTTGTTGAAAATACTTTTCTCCTCTTCAACAAGAACTCCTTAACCTGGTTTATAGTTAAGGGTGTGTTTTACAGCAGAAATACTGTTTACTTTATTTTTTCTGGAAGCCTTTGAAGGGGATGAAGATTGATTGGTATTTACTGTAAGCTGCACAGGAGCAGGACACTGCTTTTCAATTTCAAGAAGGCTGAGGATGTTGCTTTTCTCTTGTCTTGGAGCACAGTCAAAGAATATCTAGCAAGGCTTAGAATTTACTGGCTCAGGCCTCCTGAGAGCCTTTCATAATGTTTTTGTGGAGCTAATTCCACCTGACTTCAGGAGTTTTCAAAAATACTAATGGTAATGTCATGTGAGTGGTTTTTAATGTATTTAATCCCTCCTTTTTGGGGATGCACAGCAGGTGACTTCTCTCCTCTCCCTGCACCTGATTCTCAGCAAAATGTGTGCTTTCCAACTTTAGTATTTCTCATTTGTATTTTGTGATTTTAGTAAGTACAACCACTTGCAAATATGCAGATATTATCCTTCCCTTAAGGACAATTGTTGTACAAGTACCTGAAAAGCAGTTGAGAAAACTGCTAGGTTGTGAACCCTAAGCTGAAATGGAGCCTTACTAGTCTAGGTCAATAATACCATTGCATGATTTCAAGTCAATAATGTGTACTTATTTTCCTAGAAGAGGAATAGTTTTCTAGTGAACAAAACCTTATTTCATTACTGGGTATAATGGCTACATCTAGCAGCTATTTTGTCTGCTAGAGAAGACCTGTAGGATTTTCGTATCCTATTTTAATGCACTTCACCACTGTGCCTATAGTGATGCATATGTTTATGCTAAAATACATAAATAGAAGTTAGAAAGACTCAGGCTAACACCAGAACACCGAAGCCAAAACAGTCTTTTAGGAGAAGGGAAACTTTTTTCTCAGCTCCCCCAAAATACATCAAATACAACAGCTGCTGCAAAACCTCACTGCGTTCTCTGACCTTTCTGCAGCACCATACAGTTGGCATGACAAGTCAAATTAAGCATGTCTCCCAGGCAGTGACTCAGGTGGCTGAGTAGAGCTGGGCTTAGGAAAGAGATTGAATCTTCATTAAACTGGGAGGGGTTTTCATGGATTGGTTGCCTTTTTTTGGTACTCCCTGTGACTCTGTGCTTTGAGTGAGATGGAAACTGCAGCATGTTTTATTATGTTTGCCCCTCTATGACATATGCTTGGTTTTGTTGGTAATTTAATATGAGGAAAATAAGGAAATTATGAATATCAGAACTAATGAAACAATGTTTTGTAAGGAATTGTGTCTTAGATGGAATCTCTGGTGCCCTAAAAGGTGGTAGTGGTACATTTGAAATACTTCTCGGAGTATTTGCAGTTTTTTCAGTGGTTCCCCAGAAACTTAATAAAGCTTGACCCATGCAGAGTCTACTTTAATGATGGCTTTTTCTGTCTTCCTGTATCAATGAATTAGGTATTGTGTTTGTGAAGGCTTCTATGCTGCAGGCTAACTACCAAGATCATGTTCTGGAGATGAAGACAGCATGGAGAAATGACAGGATGCTCCAGGGAAGAGTGAAGTGACATTACTTCATAGCAGAAACAATCTAAGGTGATTTGATTTCTATAACGTATGGAATGGTAGCAAGTGATATCAGTCTTGAGAACAGTGGAAAAGGCTACTAAAGTATTTATAAACAAATCTTATGTTTATAAACTGGCTGGTTTAAAGGGGTTGGAGATATGGAGTGAAACTGTAGGCAATCTATTTGTCTTTCAGGTGGTTCTGTTTCACTTTAACTGCCCTATAATGCTCTTGAAGTTTCCTAAAATTATTTGCAACTTTAAAACCCTTTTGTTTTGACTTTTAACTATCAAAATACTCTAAAAGCCATTTGCAGTTCTAAGAAGCTGCTAAGCTTCTGTGTTCAGACATAGTTCTTCATTAAATATCTGTCTAGGGTTTACTTTGCCTATTAGGATCAGGACTTTCATATTATGCTGACCTTTCTCAGTAACAGTATTAAAACCTGCAGAGCATGAAGGCACACTAAAATTCCAATTATTGTTTATAACGTAGATTTAATCTGATCTTATATCTAAGTGAATCACACTAAGTTGCTACTGTCCTAGCAAGCAGAATATAAACAATGTGGGGAAGGCTAAAAGGTACTTTACATGGCAACACCTTTTTCTACTTGTTTAACCCTGCAGAGATATCAGCTGTGTGACAGAGAGGGGTTTTCTCTGTGTGGGACAGGCACCATCTTTCCCTGTTTACGCAGGGCCTGCAGCAATGATCTTGTACAATAAAAACAGATGAGTGTTGTAGTAGAAAAATGTGTTTGGATGTAAGCTAAGTGTACCATCTTCATTTGTCCTAGCTACCTTAACAAGCTAGTTAAATCTGTTAGCCCCTCTATGGAGATGTGATTGCATCAGATCAATTTCTGTACAGAAATGAGAAAACATTTGCCTACAACACAAGTTAAAAAAAGGAAGGAACTTCTGTGTCTCAAGTCTGTATTAATTTTGAAAGGCAGTATTCTGTAGGTTCATCCTGTACCTGGCATGCTTCAGGTGCTTCCTTGTCTCACCTGTTAGAATGCCATCTGACATACGAGGTGACAAAACATGTTCCCATGCGAGTGAACAACCTCAGATCCCAGACATCCTCAAACTGGCCACTCTGGGAGCCAGGTGCTAGCCTTAAAACTATACTGGCGTGATTAGAAGTTTATGGAACTGAAAGACACAGATGTAGTGGTCTTGTGGGGCTTAGCTTGCCTGCTGTGGTATGATGGGCACCAAAGAAATTAATAATAAAAGGGCCCTCTTCTTTCACCAGCAATAATGGTGCAACTTTTTTTACCCTCTCTGTGTTAAGTAGCTTAAGCTTGTTACCGAGGTAACCTTTCATAACATCCTTCTGCTTAAATTAGGGGGCTACAGCACTAAAATATTCTTTAGAATATGGGATACATAGCTGTGTTCTTTGTTCCTTTTATTGTGAAATGGCAAGCTGCACATTTAACGTGTTATATAAAAATAGATTTGCAGTTGCTATGTATCAGCACAAAGCTGTTTCTAAGGTCCAGCTATTTGGCATGTTGCAGATAGAAAGCATTGGTAATGCTAGAGCAATAATATACATAATCCATGATTCAAATTCCCTTTCCAAACATGTTTCTCAGTCTGTTTTTTCAAGTTAGGGAATATCTAGTTAAGAGAGGAAACGGAAACAAAATAACATGTTTGGCTTTTAATGTGGTAACGTGGTTGTAGCTAAAACTAATGCTAATATACACAGTGATTAGCTGCAGAGGACTGATCCAAATAGCTTGTGTACTGTTTGAGTTTCAGTGGGCTGTGATAATTTGCACAGTTAATGGATTACTGTTGGTCTAGCTGTGCCTATTGAATGCTGGCTTTCTGGTTCGTCTCTGAAGGTCAGTGGGTCCATAACAGATATATACAATGGCCACTACTAAATTATCCAAAGGGAGAGAGCTTGTCAGTTTCCTGATCTAGTCCCAGTTTGAGACAGCTAACTGCGTATATCTCTTTTTAAAATTTTTTTCAGAGCTAATCAGACCATCCATTTGTACTGTGTACAGAATAGTACACAGAAATGGAAAAGAACATTCAATAAAGGTTTTATTAAACAGTACATTCTCACTAGCTTACAGAAAAACTGGGCTTCATTAATGAGACAACTGCTGTTTTCTGAATATAGTGGAAATTCTTTACTTTTTTCCTTCCATGATTCTGGAAGAAGTGTAAAGAAGCCTATACCCGTTCTTCCACGCTGTCTTATCAGCAAACAGACCTTTACTGTATTACTGCTTGCTTTGAGGATAGGAGATACAATGAACTTGTTTCATACAAGTGCCAAAGCAAGTCCCCCAAACTAATTTCAATTAGTCCCCCAAATTAATTTCAATTAATAATGCTCTCCCATGAGTCCGAAGGCAGACTTATTCTAGCTAGTGCTGTTTCTTCACACTATACCACGCTTCCTCAGCTTTTGTGTGTGGGCCAGGACTTTTCTCTTAACTTTTAATATAAAACCTGTCTGATGATGTGATTTACTGATAATTTAGTTTTATTAAAGATGTACAGGACAAAACTGCGTAAACATTGAGGAACCCTGGTGTGCTCCAGAGGCCACTAAAACACCACAGGGCCATTTCATGATCTAAATAGACCTTGGTTGGCATTAATTTCCATTGTTAAATCATCTTATTTATTGCAAATGTACGTTCAGAATTCCTAGGGCTGAGCTGTAATGAAGCCTTTTCCACACTGTCAAACAGGGAATTGCTAACCTTCCTTAGAGCCAAACTATACACTTACTTCCTTCTGCTTTATGCAGAGTACAGCAACAGAACTGAAACGTACTGTATTTCTGGTAAAGGGGTACACAGGATTTCTTAGCATGTGGTCTTGCATGTGGATCTTGAAAAGGCTTGAAAGGTGAGCCCAGGTTGAACGTAATGAGGTTCAACACAACAAAGTGTCAGGTGTTGCACTTAGGCCGGAAGAATCCCAGACATAGGTACAGACTGGGAGAAGAGCTCCTGGAGTGTAGCCCAGCTGAGAAGGACCTGGGGGTTATGGTGGATGAAAAACTTAACATGAGCCAGCAGTGTGCTCTTGCAGCTCAGAAGGCCAATGGTATCCTGGACTTCATCAGAAGAGGGGTGGCCAGCAAGCACAGGGAGGTGATTGTCCCTCTCTACTCTGCCCTTGTGAGGCCCCATCTGGAGTCCTGTGTCCAGAGCTGGGGCCCCAAAAATACAAGAAAGATGTGGGACTGTTGGAGAGGGTTCAGGGGAGCCATGAAGATGATTGGAGGGCTTGAACACCTCCCCTAAGAAGAGAGGCTGGGGTAGCTGGGCTTGTTCAGCCTGGAGAAGAGAAGGCTGTGAGGGGACCTCATTGCAGCCTGCCAGTCCCTGAAGGGAGCTTATAAGCAGGAGGGGATTCAACTTTCTAAAAGTGCGGATAATGGCAGGACAAGGGGGAATGGACTAAAGCTAAAGGAGGGAAGGTTTAGATTGGATATTGGGGGAAGTTCTTTACAGAGAGCGTGGTAAGGTGTTGGAATGGGCTGCCCAAAGTGGTGGATGCCCCATCCCTGCAAGTGTGTGGGGAAATAGAGTTGTGTATCTGCTCTGCAAGCAGAGGCTTAGTTCATCATGCAGAATTTCAGCTGAAGCTTACAAAAAGTCCTCAACCTCTTCCTTGATCTAATGCACAAATATTGCATATAAATGGAAAAGTATATTATATTGAGACAGCAGAAAGATCACAGATAATGGAATAGAAAGAAAAGGTGGTTTTGCAAAGACCATACACAGGACAAAATCTATACTGGAACCCCAGGTATATCTTGTGGCAGCATCATCTGGGAAATAATAGTGGTGTCTTCAGGTCCTGATTAAGTGATTCCTGGCATTTAAGAATTATTTAGAGAAGATCCTTCATATAGCAGTGTGAACTCTGACAGGGCTCCCTTGAAGGGAAATTGTGTGGCAGTGCCACTCTTCCAGGTATATGTGTCAGTACACAAGTAACATACTTCATGCACTCAGGTTCAGTTAAATCCAATATTCTTTTGCTTGCTTTTCTACAGCAACACAACTAGGAAAAGTCTGACATGCATTCGCACTTTACTGGGACCCTTCATTTGGCCATGCTCTCAGCTGTTCAGCACTTCCCCTTGGTTTGAATCTAGCAGTCTATTTCACTTGTTTATATATATATATATATATAACAGATTCACCTGTTTTGAGATTCATGGGAGGGACTGATAGCAGATAAAATATTGGCTCCTCTCTGATCTTTCAGGTGGCTTGAATTCAGATTTGTTCCTGCAATATTTCCTTAAGTGCATGTGTTTCTCTGCTCTGTGGCTCAACCTGTGTGAATTAGAATGATGTCTCTTCTGCCTGTTATCAGTGCTTACAAGAGTTGGGGCTAGAGGGAATGGTATTATATGGACTCCAACAAAGTCAATGAAAGCTATCGTTCCAGAAATAAGTCAGGACACTCTTAAAAATGTTACCCAATATTACTGTTTTGGGGAATTTTTGGGGGGGATTATTTGTTGTGTTGTGGTTTTTTTTGAAGCAGCCTGTAGTAGAGAATAATTGCAATGTGTTTTCAGCCAGCATGTGGAACCCTATTTATGAAAAGTCCTAAGCTCTATGGCATTTGCTTTGTTTCTTAGCTGTGTTTTATTCTAGAGGCTAAAACCCCTCCACCAAACAGGAAAAAACCCCAGAATACAAACCCCTCGCCCCTTCCCTTAGGGGTGGAAGGAGTATAATAGCTCAAGAGTCCTGTTTTCTTGAGATCATAGGCACGAGGTAGGAACTGAGCGGTCACAGTCCTAGACTGTACTCTTTTGCACCAGCATGACACTTTTCTCATATGTTTTCCATATCTGTGTGATCAGGATAGACACCATGGATTAAGAGATGTGAGCCTGGTAATTTTATCACTTCAGATTGTAAGACTGTGACTTTGCTGTTGTGTTACACTTTTGATTGAGGCAATCGCGGTTTAGCTGCTGGAGCCACGTGTGTATTTCAGATACTCTGTATGGTAGACTAACCTTTCAGATGCCAAGCAAGACACATTTATCAAGCATCTTTGAGCAAAATAGGCAAAAGCTGTTCACTTCATCTCTGATGAAGTTTATGAATTAAAACCAAACAGAGCCACTTGTCACTAATAGACCAACCAAGTGCAGGTGGAGGAAGCTAATTTAACAGAACTGACACGCACATATGAATTTCCTGTTAGGCTCTAATGGGAAGCATTCTTAAGATCTCCATTAAATGATTGACACTCAATGTGTTTCAAGTATATTTTGAAAGCATATGCAAGAATTGAGTGTGTCTGCAACCTACCCAAGAATGACTCCTTATAAAGTGGCTGAAACAAAAATGCTTCCAATAGGTACACTGAAGATCCTTTTTGGTCTGCAAAAAGGCTAGGTAAGCAATTTCTACCCAGAAAGTGCTGGAAGGAGACAAATTGTGGAAGATGAGATGTGTATATTTGATTTTTCTTTCATCTGAAAGGATCACCTACTTAATTTGGTACATCTAACTGTACCAAATTGAACAAGATTTGTTAGCGGGTGTTCCAGAATTACAGCCAGGGAAATGCTTAAGGGAGGAACAAGTGCCATACCATTCACTTCAACATATGAAGTCCAAGGCATTTTTTTCAAATTGCTCCTCTCAGCCATATCTAATCAGGAAACCCAAAGCTGAAGAAGCTGTTGAGCTGTTTTTTTGGATTTGATCTGAAAATAGTGCAAACAGGTACACTTGAAAAAATGAATGTCACTAATGAAACTTTAACTTACTGCTTTACAGGCTGTTGGTAGCATTCTCCTCATGTAACAAAGAAATTGGTAATGTGCCGTTCATACAGAGGCAGGGAAAGATGTGGGGGGAATTTAAACCAACCAAACTGTTTAGGGATTTGTTGGTGACTTTGAGACCTGAAGCAGCTTTTCAGACTTGTGAAGTCATGAAATTATTCTATGCAAAACAACATTGCTTCTTAGCATGTTTTTTGCTGTATTTTACATAAAATTCTCAACAGGTTGCCTTTTCTCATGGTAACTGTTAAGCACAAAAAACTATGTGCTTTCTGTTTGTAGTCTACACTATCTGCTCAGAAGTTATACTCTTGTATCTTAAATTTTAGTTTACAGTATAGCTGTAGCAGCATCAGGGTTCATCAGAAAGTCAGCAGGCAAAATAAGACATGGCATTCTTCAACGTAGTCTGCTTCATCTAGGTCTGGTGATGTTCCTGCAGCAGGCAATACATAGCAGATAATTCTTACATAACTTACTGCCTTGGGAAAGGTGGTTAAAGGAAAGTTAATCAGAATCTACTTGAAATCAGATGAGCTGGACTAATAACATTAATCTCAATAAGGTTCAGAAACAAGCAGATGAACAAAGTGGCATCTGTGGGGCTTTGCTTCCTTTATGAATTCCTAAACTGAACATAGAAAACGTGATAAACACTAAGAGGAAAGGGAAAGTAACTCTGATTTAAAGATTTTTATGTGCGTGTGTGATGTATTGTAACTTATATAGTCATCTTGTATTGTGAGATAATATTGCAAATAGCAGTTGAGTGTTGGTAACTTGGGTATTATACCCATGGCAGGCAGTATGGGTGAAGGCCAGTTATAGATTGATACTCACAGGTACGTCAGCACCAAAGCTGAGTAGGTGTTAGTGAATTCATTGAACCAGTAGAAACTAAATATAATCTATAGTTAAATCTGGTTAGGATTCATAGGCCTAAAGGACATGAAAAATCTCCATAGCAGCCCTAAATCAACTAGGAGCACAGACCAGACCATTAAAACTGTAGTACAAAAATACAGAAGATATGCATGGAAGATAATATCATTATTGTATTAAAACCCCTGAATTTTGTTTTGCATACTACTATAGCTGCTAAGGTGCAGCTATAGTAAGAAATCCCTATATATACTATATCTCTGTTTTTTTCCTGAATAGGTTGGTCATGAAGATGTCTATGTTCATGAGTACTACGTTTTTCTGTGATACCTTAGCTGTGTACAAAGCATTTGCCTACTAAGATTGGCTTCTTTCTGAGATAAGAGACAGATGGCTATGTTAGTTTAGGGATATGCCTTTTTGTCTCCCTTACACTAAGTCTCCTTGCTGAAAGAAATCAATCGAGGTACCTGTCCAGGTTGTTATGAAGTATAACTGCAGCATGCTTAAAATCTGCTATTTTGAATACCTCATCCTGCTAGTGATCTAGTCTTTCAGGGGTGCTGTAATGTTGGTGAATGTGATGTTCTATGCTCAGAAGTGGCTCTGTTTCAGAACATCTGTAGCTTGTTGCAGCTGTGATACCAGTGTCTGTGTTTTTCTGGAGTCATGTCAAAGCTTTGAATTCTATGCCTTGCACCCTTTTCAATCAAAAGGTCATGTTTGCAGTATTGACCCTCATTTTTGTCACAGCGTCATGGCAACATCTGGTAGGGTTGCTCTTATGTGGCAGGAAGCCACTAAAACTGGCCAGTGCATTGGCTGAGAGTAAATCAAAGCATTCTCCAGTCTCCACTGGCTGTCACATCTGCTCAGAGGCACACACATTGCTCATTTGGGTTGTGCAGTTGCTGTGCTGCTGGCACAGACTTTGACCTGACTGTCCTATCAGCAGCTAATGATAGTACTCCATTAGTTCCTGTCTTTGACTAGCCAGATAGCCTACAGTTTCACTTACTGCTGCACACTCAACAAATACAAGACTTCTGATTTAAATAGTGTTTTCCCTTTCCCCATCAGGTAAATCTGATGTAGCTTTGCCGAAGTTGATGAGTTTTGCTACCTGAAAACTTCTATTAATTATGGCTTACTCGCTCTAACAGAAAAAGTCCCATCCTTAACATTTTTCCTAGTAAATACCTGCAGTTCTGCTTATTTCATATGGCTTGAGTCAGGGGTAACCTTGTTCTTTTGTTTGCAAAGGGATCAAACCAGGAACTGAATCCACCACCTACTTAAATGCAAACCTTAACGATTTTTAAATGTGAACTGCAGCAAACCCAAGTACTTCAGTTTCAGGGGTTTTCATGGATTTTCCTTTTAGCTTGCTGAGGTGTGCTGAAAACACCTCGTTATTTTTATAGTCTGAGTATCTTACTGGCTGCCAATGTGAAAGGATAGTATTTGTGGGATTCTATTGTAGCACAATAAATCAAGCAGCAGTCCAGCAGGTGTGTGTATATAGAGATCAATATACCATTTCAGTAATGGCATCATTATGCTCTGTGTCTATAAAGTTATAACAAATGGCCAATGTGAATTCCCAACCTGAGCTGAAAGACTGGTATATAAATGGTGCTTCAGTACGTGGGTGGAGCTTGAAAAGGCTCTTGGTTATTTTTAGAAACCTATCATATCTATTATATTATAGTCAGTGTACAGATTAAACCAAATATATTTACCTTCTTCTTTGATCTCTCTGACTTCTTGGAAATGTTCTTTACTTTCGTATGGAGATGGTATAAAACCTTGGGGGGAAAAAAGGAGCAACATATTGAATGGGAAATTGAATTCTGTATATGAGCGTTTGATCTTCTCTTGCAAGCACCCAGAACTGAAAGAATTGCTTCAGCATGGCTTGAACCAAAGTTGAATTTGATGTTTTGAAACTTAGTTTGGAGCCTCCACAGTTCTTTCTCCTTAAAGAAACAAGGTTTAGAAAAAGCATTTAAACTGCTATGCTTCCAGAAGATGTGGCTCAGCATATTTTAAGAGCTCACCTGGTACTATGCTGAGATCCACAGGAGTCTTTCAATGGATTTTGAATTTAGATTGTGTCTCAGATTATCTTTGTTTGTTCTCTGGGTTGATTATATACAAACTCAGTGAGTAGGCTGCTGGTACTGTACTCTGGTGTGACTGCCCTGCCGTTCCTGAATGCAGCAGCAATAAATGGGGCAGACAGAGTGGGCTCCCCCTTCAAAGGAAGAGTCATAAGAAATGTAGAGCACTGTAGGGAAATTCTCAGTGAACAACTAGCTCAGGCTTCTGAAACCTCATTATAGCACAGTAATAACCTGGCCATGTTTATATCTTTGGAGCAAACAGACTACATTTTCTAAAGCAATTAATGGAAAAAAAGCCACCTCTATTGAAAGCAGCTCACCTTCCAGTTGCTGCTGTGACTACCTAGGGCAATGCAGGTTACAGTTACAGGATTTAAGAGCTCTGGTGGGTTTTTCCTCTTGAGATAAGCAAGGGCTGGGGTTCAGAGATCTTTAGCTTAAATCTAAGTGTGTTTTCCTCACCTTGACACCGATGACAGCATAACAGATCAGTATTGAAAATAGTGTATTCTTTGAGTGAACAGACATGAACTTAAACTCCAGGAAAACATTTTTTTTCCAAGGTAGACTGCAACTGAATAGTGACAAAGAAGGCCAGTCCCTGGCAGCCTGTCCTGGTTTCAGCTGGATGGAGTGCTGTGGTGCTGCAGAAGAGGGTGTGAATTCAAAATTCACAGAAAACTTAATTCTGCATGCTAGCACATCTCTTAGACCTATTATCAGTCTTAAACATGCTGAACATCAGTAAGGGGAGTAAAATCAAATTGAGCAATAGCAATCCACAAGAAGATAGGAAGAGACCTCTTGCTGAATAAAACCATGATCCTAAGATCTCTTTTTCCAAGTCTTTGCAAGACATAGTGCCTGAGCTTTGTGCCAAAAAAGTGGAGGGGGAGTGGGAGGAAGAGAAAGAAATTGGGTGATGACTTTAATACTGTTTCTGTATGCTCTCTGCAATGTTTCTTCCTCCATGGGTTTTTCCTCTTGCCAGGAACAAGCAATTGTTATCAAGAGAGAACCAACTGAAAAATAGGGAAAACAGCAAGAGTCTTTAGGGAATTTGGGTGGTGGCTTAGCAGTTGTGAACTCTTTTGTGCATTGGTGTAATTTTCATTCTCTTTTCCTTCCCTTCCCCCTCCTCAGAAAACTGTTCTATACCAGGACAGGATATGGGATGGATTGGATCTGTTATTTGTCAGCTGGGTAGCTTGAGCATACAAATACAAGCTACTAAGTCTGGGAATGATCTTTCCCTCCACTTAAACATTAGTTGTATCCCTTTCACCCACCTTGGCATAGCAGCAGCTAATGAGCACCAGGGGTAGGAGATATCCTACCAGCAGGATGGTAATCTTGTACATCTGCTTGGCTGTTGAACCATCTGCCCAGTGCTCCCAGCAGAAGGAGCTGTTGGGTGCTTGCTGATGACCACTCATGAGGGCCTGGTGCTGGGCCACAGGGATGGCAATGAGTAGAGACAGCAGCCAAATGATACCCACGCCGAGGGCAGCGTTGCGCTTGCTGCGGATGCAGGATGAACGCTTGGCATGGACCACAGCAATGTATCTGTCCACTGACATAGCCACCAGAGTGAAGATGCTTACCAGCATTGTTGCCATGGCCAAGTAGTGAACCCACTTGCAGAAGAAGGCACCAAAGATCCACTCTGGTAGTGAGTAAATGGTGGCCTGGAAGGGGACGCAGAAGAGCAGAAAGGAGAAATCAGCAATGCTCAAGTTCAAGATGAAGATGTTGGTTGCGCTGCGTGATGGGCGTCCCCCAGGCCGGAGACGCCCCAAGACAACCAACACCAATGTGTTTCCCACTATTCCCAGGAGGAAAATTAGCCCAAAAAGCACCGGTACAATCACCACCTCTGGGCCACCCCTGGTTGCTCCTGACCAACATGTTGGGGCCCCTGTTTGGTTAGTCACAAGGCTGCACTTGCTGCTGTTGATTCTGAGGGAAAGCACGAAATTGTCTTCCTCATCCTCCTCCATGGAGTCACGCAGGGAGCAGTCACTGTAGCCCTGGCTGTTGTCAGACAGGTCTGTTAGGGGTGGCCAGAGGCTGAATCCTGGGGTTTTCCAATGCTCTGCATCTTCTCTCTGGTGAGCAATTTCCTTCAGATGATTGTTCCAAGCCCTGTTGGTCTGTGGTGCTGATTTTTCCAGGAACTGGCAAAAAAGGAGCTTGGAGAATTTGTCTCATCCAAAAGGTAACTGCAGGTTTAGCAGTTGCTGCTGGAGAAGCTCTTGTGACAGAGGAAAAGTCTGAGCCAGAAGGAATAGGGATGTAGCTGCTCTGGGAGCTTGGAGCAGAGGCAAAGCAGCTGCAGCTCTGTTTCCTCATGCCCCTCCTCTTCTGCATCCCTCCCGCTTCAGTCCCTGGATCTGCATCAGTTGTACCCACTCTCCCAGCTCTGCTCGGAGAACAGTGAGAACAAATGCTGTCTGTGACCTGAACCCTTCGGAAAATAACCCTGATCAGCTCTGTCCCCATATATCACTACTCAGGAGGAGGGGAGGAGCAGAGCAAAAACAAGTTGTCATCCAAAGGGAGGGATCAAGCAGCAGCTCCTGAGTGATACAATGTGTGCCATTCTGTGAGGAAGTACTGGAACTGGCTGCATCAGGAGGAAAAAGGCTAAAATAGGGGTGTTTTTTATCAACAGAGCAGGATCTTTTTTGTTTCATAGACTTAAATGTGCTCACATTAGAGCATAAAGCAACCTGATTAGTTACGTTTTCATCACAAAAAAACCTGGGAAAGCCTTGGATTCAGCAGCTGGGTCCTGCCACTTCTTGGATATGTGCCCAGATTCCTTAGTGCCTGCATATTCAAGCATTTTGTTGATCCAGCTGTAAGGAAGTTCTGGTTCAGCACCGTATTTCCAGAAGCATCTGCACTGGAACAGTTCGGTCTGGGTAGCTGTGAGCAGCTGTAGTATTCCCTGCCAGTGACAGAGATACGGACTTTAAAAAAAAAAAGTAGTTTTATTAGGGATTAATGGCTTAGTTATTGGGGGCTTGGTGCTTACTTGTAGAAACAATATTGTTTCAGAAGGCACTATGTAATTTGGTTTTAATGGCCTGTTTCCTCATATTTCTTAGGGAATTCTGTGAACCCTCCAGGCCTCCTTACTAGGAGGGAAACAAAGTTTAGGCAGACATTCACAGTACCTGCACACAGAACAATTTCTTGCATAGGAGAGTACACATCTCCATTGTCAAGTCTAGGCACTGGGTCAGACTTGGTCGCCACTAGCTTCTGTGGATGTGGGGGTTAGACCAAAGGGAGCCTCTTCATGTTTGAAACAAAGTTCAGCAACCAAGAATTGCCCTGTCTTGGGTCTTGCCTCTAAGCTCTTGTTGAGAGACATGATCGTGTTGTTGCTCTGATATACCTGATTAAAATCTGTTATGAAGCTAGACTCCTAATTTCCCCCCCAAAGTTTTGAGGCTAGTTATGGGGTGAAGTGGGAAGTGGCCAGGGAATGCAAGATGTCCAAGTTGCAGTGGAAAATATATCTGCCCCTGTTGTGTGCTAGCAAGCAGGTCGCTGTGGCTGGAGCAGCTGCCTGGATGCCACCTGCAGCTCCCTCAGTCTTCTGCGGCCCGGCTGCCTGGCGTGCTTGTGGCACAGCACCTCAGACACCATTACACCTTCCGCTTCCCAAATCTGCGTGCTGGGTTCTCTGCGCTCAGCTTGCTGGCAGCTGCTTGCGATGCCCCACGTTTCAGGGACCCTGCAAGCTCGGGAGCTGTGCTGCAGAGTTGAGTGCCATCTACTGGCATTTCATCTCCTTTGCTGCTCTCAGCTCCTGCGTGAGTCCCTGTCCTTCCCCTCAAGCACGCGGTCCCACGGCTCATTAAGTACCTACTGCTGTTTTAATTTCGTCCTTGTGCACGTACACACCCTTAAATCATGACAGTTAAATGTTTGCTTTTCCTTTTGTGATCATATGTGACCGTTGTAAGGTTACTTCTTGCAGTACTATTCATATAACTTCAGTAACATTTTAGAGAAGGCTATTGAACGTGATTTTTTCCTGGGCTCCATCAGCAGAGGGGTGGCAGCAGGGACAGGGAGGGGATTGTCCCTCTCTGCTCTGCCCTCGTGAGGCCCCAGCTGGAGTCCTGTGTCCAGAGCTGGGGCCCCAAAAATACAAGAAAGATGTGGGACTGTTGGAGAGGGTTCAGGGGAGCCATGAAGATGATTGGAGGGCTTGAACACCTCCCCTAAGAAGAGAGGCTGGGGTAGCTGGGCTTGTTCAGCCTGGAGAAGAGAAGGCTGTGAGGGGACCTCATTGCAGCCTGCCAGTCCCTGAGGGGAGCTTATAAGCAGGAGGGGATTCAACTTTCTAAAAGTGCGGATAATGGCAGGACAAGGAGGAATGGATTAAAACTAAAGGAAGGAAGGTTTAGATTAGATATTAGGGGGAAGTTTTTTACAGAAAGAGTGGTGAGGGGCTGGAACAGGCTGCCCAGAGAAGTAGTGGATGCCCCATCCCTGGAAGTGTTCAAGGCCAGGTTGGATGGGGCCCTGGGCAACTTTGTGTAGCTCCAGGCCTGGAGGTTGGTGGCCCTGCCTGTGGCAGGGGTTTTGGAGCTCTGTGATCCTTGGGGTCCCTTCCAACCCAGACCATTCTATGATTCTATGATTTCAATAGCTATTGCTGTATTTTAGATCTGGTTTGGTTTTTTTCCCTTTTTCATTAGTGAGCAGTCATACCACAAAGCATTTTTTAAGAAGCATCCATATCAATCACAGCAAATGAGACCCTGCATTTTATTCTCTTAGTGGGTTTGGGTAAAATAACAAAAATTGGAGCATGAGTCGTTTCTGGTGCAGGGGATTTGAAACAGTGAGAATTCTATGTGTGTATCCCCTGCTGAACAAACACAGGGTTGCAGATCTAAAAAGATTGCATTGCACACTAAATGAAAAGTGAGCAGAGGAAAGCACAGCTCTAGCAGTGAGGAGGGATAGACCATAGAATTCCTTAGATTTGTCAAAATAATTTCCAAAAGTCTCCTAAATTCTTGCAGAAGGGACGTTATCATCTTTTCCATCTTCAGAATGCTAGTCAAATATTAAAAAAGCTAGACTGCTCCAGGCTGGTTGTATTTTTTTGGTTTTAGGGGTTTTTTTGCATGTTCAGATTTCAGATTGTTTTGAGTGGGAGGAAAGGTGGATATAGTGGATGGAAAGTGATAGTGACCTGCTGAAATAGACATCCAGTAAACTAGGAGCAAAACCTCATCTTGTTCCACAAGTGAACTGAGATGCTGCAAATCTGACTTCAAATGGAAGCTAACCAGTGTGGGAGTATTTCTGGCTGGTCTTACTTGGGAAGAAGTAATTTCCAGTGGTAATTTACAGGCTTTGCTGAAAACTTGTCCTGAAACCGTGCTTACAGTGGCATTCAAATATTCCAAAAAAGGTAAAGATTCCTTCTGTTTCCCTCTTTCTTCCATTTGTCAACTACTGTAAATGGTGTGGTTTTGACAGGGAGAAATCCCTTGTCCTTGAGAATTCACAGCTCAAATGAAGCTGGAAGGCTGAGACTAAGTACTTTGTACAGCATATCTGTTAGTCCAATTTGGAGGAGAAGATTAAGTCACTTTACTGAGTGCAGGAGCACAAATAGTAAGGGAACCTCTAATGTCTGACTTGCTGGAAGCATTCCTGTTGTGTATGGTGAATTGATGGTGTTTCATCTGAAAACCCAAAACAGTTAATGCACTGTGGATTGAGCTGCACAAAATCTCAGCCTTACAAATTCTGTCATTCTTTAGAAACTTCATTGCTTCCTGGATGAAGACAGCCAACGTTTAAACAGGAGTAAGAGAACACAGGAAAAGGAAACTGAATATTCTCTGTAGAAGGGGAAAAAAAAAAAGGTAGAAAGAAGTCTGACAGACATCATCTTGGTCAAGACTGAGCTGGAAGCCAGATGCTGCTGCCTTTGTCTCAGTTGATGTTGGGCTAAATGAAATTATTGAACTCGCATGCTGAGTCGCTGGCTAAACAGGCATCAGAGGTGTCTTGTTGAAAGAGGACAGCACTGGACCTCTGTGGATAAATTGGCAGTCCCACTGTGAGGAGAAGAGGGACAATGTCAGCCATAGAAACAAGGGTAAGCGAGGGGCTGGGCAAGCCCAAAGCATTAGATGGTAGTATTTAAATAGGAATGGTTTTAGCCTGCATAGGTACAAACGAATTTGTCCATTTCTGATTGCTAAGGGGTGCTTCAGCTCCTAATTACACTAAATATCAGGTATGTTGCAAATTACTCTTACTGTTTTGATAGTCATGGTTCAGCTCCTTGAGAGTGCATTAGCGCTCTCAGCCTCTTGAGCTTCGAGTGGAAGGAGGGCACGCGAGCCTAACAGTGAGCAAGAATCTTACTGTCACGCTTCTCTGTTGCTTTGGAGAATGTTGGTTACATCTTGGATCTAGATGCATTTAAAGGAAAACAAACAGGCACACATCCCCAAAAGTCCAGTTTATGGCTTTGAGTTTGGCACCTGTCTTTTTATACTGTGCTCTTCAGAAGGCTGACTTGGGCTGAAGAGCCCTTTAGGCTGAGTGATGAGCTATGATGCCTCGGAAAGCCGGAATCAAAACTCACTAGCCTTGGTGATTATTAAGCAGGTATCCTTTATTGCAGCGCTGGGCACACAGGGGATCGATCGCTCCTCCAAATGTGTGCCCCCATTAAAGCCAAATTGCTCATATTCATACAGATTAATTATACATATTCATTATAATTTCTAAGAAAAGGCAGGGTTATGCAAATTCTTTCCAGGAAGTCATTTGCATTAACTCCTCCCAGATAGAGCATGCTCAGTGACACTCAGGGGGTCTTCTGGTGGTCTTCAGGGATGAAGGCTGGACGTCTTCCTCTCTCT
>VZTU01006250.1:159163-196379 GCA_013400835.1 Zapornia atra | reverse complement strand
TACTTCTTTATCTTCAAGGCTGTTCCTGTTGCATTGTTATTGTTAAGTTTTGCTCTGCTCTCACAAGCAGCTTACACAGTTCCAGCTTTCTCTTAAACTAGCCTATTCTTAAAACTATGAAAAATCTTATATTAAAATTGTATTGTCTCTTAAGCTACACCTATACCAATCCACTCAGCATGATCACTTCTCACTGAATCAGCTACCTAGATGGAGTTATGAGGAAATGGCTCTGAAACCTCTGCACTTGGATTGTAAAAATCCTCTCCAGCTGTAAATCTTGAGCTTGATTATGCCCTGTTGCAGTATTAATCACAGAATTATAGAATGGTTTGGGCAGGGAAAAGACCTCAAATGCCATCAAATTCCACCCCCTTGCCATGGGCAGGGACACCCTCCACTAGCTGTATTTGCCCAAACCAACCTGGCCTTGAATGCTTCCAGGGAGGGGGCGTTGTTGCTGCTTCTTTGAACTAAGAGAAGTCCTATTGGCTCCAAGTCCTTTGGTGCTATTTCTGTACAGCCCTCAGGAGTGTGCTGCTTTCCAGGACTGTCAGCTCTTGTGAATTCCAGCTTTCGTCCATTTTAATGTATTGGGAGGGGGAGCTGAAGTATACAATAAGTTTACCTTCCCATACATTTATGGAACAGTCTCAGTTTTACAGAGAAACTATTTTATTCTGCTGAGTGAAGGTATTGCCAAATTGTTTTCTATTCTACATGTTGTAACAACTTCAGATTATTCACTAGAAATGACCTGTGGGTAGTTTATCTATTTTGTAGGTTCTTAGTACGTAAACTATGCTAAGGACTCAGTCTTTGTTCTGTGAGGGAATGCCATTAAAATAGGAATTTTCCTAAAAATCTCTTAGGTGGCTTTATGGTAGGTTCAGGCCACAGGACAATATGTAGTGTGCACGCTGACTGCCTGAATTGCAGTCACTGAGTGCAGGTGGTGTATTTCGGAAGAAAAAACACCTCATTTCCTGAGTACTGTAGGCTGTGTGAATGTACCTGTAGTGGTCAGGAGGCAAATCAAATGTTACAGAACATCCTTGCACGTATGAGAAAAACTAAGGTAGTTATTCAGAAGCTTATGAAACAGATACAATTTAAAAAAACCTCAAACAACTTCTTAAGAATTACTACTTCAGTGTGTACGTAATTTGTTGTCACTTAACCCACAGACGTATGTGGCTCATGTTCAAACAGTTGTCTTGAAGTGTGTGCATGTAGAAAGTCTCAAACCAAATCAGAGCTTTTCTTTTTTTCATCCTTGGAGAGCTGTTTTATAATGGCCTGTAAAGTCAGTCTCCAAGATAGAAAAGTATGTTGCTAATAAACGGATCACATCAAAACAGTAGAAACATTTTGTCCAGTCTTCCTCTGAGCAGTCTACCAGATAGTTACTAAAAGAGCTGGTGATAATCTCTTTGCCAATTTCTTTGTTATTCCATACAGCATGCTAAGATAAGGACCACCTTTTTTGATACCGGTACCTGCTATCTGCTAAAAGAAGGAAATGTGAATATACATTCTGGTAAAAGGCTTAAGGCACCCAGTAACTCTTTACACACATCATATGCTCTGCTAAAATAGCTTATATGCTATTTTTTTAAAAGCCTCTATTTTCTGTACAGTGGGCTGGGACTGGAATGTTTTTTGCTTCCTGAACTTGCACGTTCACTGTTCAAAATGGGTTTTTACCATTTAACTTCACATCATGTTCAACTTATTTTAACTTTGTGACTAGGGATCAAAAGGAAGGCATGTGAAGCTTTGCATTGATTTCTAGTATAGGCTTTAGTTTCAGTATACAGGATGTGCTTAGGTCAGGGAAGGTTGTAATATGCCTAAACTGATTTTGTGACTGCATAATCTCTAAAGTTCATGGAGCTTAACTAAAACTACTCCTCCCATGTTTGTTATCTACAAACAATCAGTCATGTAATTCAAAACTACTTGTGAATAATATAAACACCTTGTGTCCTTCTTTCTACATTGCAGGAGCTGTAGGTAATATAAAGAGTAATTTGTCAAAAATCAGTTTTAACTTAACCTGTGTTTGAAATCTTTCAACTTCCATAACCTATGACTCAGTGATCCGAGATCTGATTCTTGCATTTAGCTTTCTTTGAGACTGTCCAGAATAGTTATGTATGTGACAGGAATTCTTGAATACATTTTTCTGTCAACTCCAGTGAGAGGCCCTTCAAAGTGAAAGAAATTAATTTAGGACTTCAGTGAAAGATTTTCAGCTGTAGCGAGATACTTAGTCAAAAGTCAAAATCACATCAGCTCCACTGTTGAAGCAATTGAAACTGGAAACCTGTAACAATTCAATATTCAGTGACATTTCCCTGTATAATAGGTATTGTGATTGCACATATGAATAAAACCAGCCATGTTGAAATATTGGTCTGTCTTTATGTAAACTGAAGTGTGTGATACCATTGACTTTGCTTCAGGCACTTTGGCAGCCTATTTTGAAGCAAAGTAAATTAACTGACAACTTCCTAAACTGGCTCTATCACAGGCACAATGAACAGGTTTGGTTAAGTACATAGCAGTACTCCTTCATGTGGAGAAAAGTCCTTCACATTGCTTTTTCATATCTTCCTTACTGGACAGGTAGATGCATGGCAGCTATTGCTGATTATAAATACCCTATAAATTCTAGATAAAGCAAAAGTAATTTATAAGAAAAATAAAACAACTTCAAAAAGCATTGGATCCACTCTTTGAAGACTTTCTTCTGCAGTTTCATTTTCAGTAAGGCAGGTAGAGTTGTTTAACAAAGCTTGTTATTCATTTACAACCAACCAAGTAACAAACTATGATCTTTTCTCTAATAGAAATTATATTGGAATAAAACTACAGAAAATGAAGTCTGCTGGACATAGAGTTGGCAGGTATATATAAAACTAGGACAAGAAGGTGCCCAGCCCATAGTGAACCTCAAAACAGGATGCTCGTTGATACTTTTCTGCTTATTCTATAGAGAATAAGAAAGTCCTGGCTTGTGTCATCAGATTCAAGACAGCAGATCCTCTTCCTGTGGTTTTGTGCACAGCTCTTCTGTGAAATGAGTGTGGTAAAAGTGATGTGCCTGATGTCTCATATTTTGGCCCTACATAGAACAAGATGTCTTGATTTTGGTCCTCATATGTGAGATATTTTAGACACATATATGACTCCATGCAAAGGGCAATCAAACCCCAGTGCAGAGTCTGAGGAGATGTACTTGTGTTGTGAAAGCTAGAAACAGAATATCTTCTGGGAAAGGCACTGCTCCCTTTGTTAATACCAGCCTTGATGGTGTTTAGATGAATGAAAGATGAGAGGATATTACAGCTTGGTCCATCCAGGTCTGAAAAACAGATCATTCTCTGACAGCATAACAACACTTAGCTTCTCAGGGTGATAAACTAGTTTAAGGCTGGTTCACAAACCTATTTTTCCTTTGTGTGCATCAACAAGACTTTACCTAGCTGGTTGGGTAAGATCACTTGTCTGGTTTATCTTTTAATATCCCTCTTCCTGTAACAAGACACACTGTCAAGCTCCCAGCTCAGGACCATAACAAAATTCTGCAGTAGTTGTCCTGAGCAAGTTCTGGCTTCTTGCTGTGCAAATAACCCTTTTACTCAGTCACTCCAGACTTTATCACAAAATGCTGCTTATTACAAAAGGAGAGATGTCAGTGCAGATACTGTGCTTGAATATCAACTTAGCAAAGAGGTTCTGTGGTGACTTTCTCTCAAAGGTGCATGGGAGCTCCCTTTCCAATAGGACCACAGCAATTTTCTATCTATTGCCTTATTCGGATTACTGCCAAATTCCTCAATTAAAGAAACCCATTCTTAAGCAACACAGTGAGTTGCATAGATGATAACATACCTCAGAAACAATAGATACTACTTTGGCAAATTTTCTGGTGTAATAAAGGCGTCCCAAGATGAAGGTACTGTGAAGTCTCTTACCACTCCTTTGTCCTGTAGCTTGTGCTTAGCTTGGTAGATATATTACTACTGTAAGATCTGTAACTTGCAACTTATGAGACTTGGTAGATACATTACTACTGTAAAATCAAAAGGTCTTGCTTTGGACTGGGGCCACTTCAAAAAGCATAGATTAGTAATAATCCCTGGATGATTGCAGAGGCATGAAACAGGCTCTGTACAGGACAGGAATACAATAGTCAGGAAATTCAGGATATCAATAAAGGATCATCTCCTAAAAATGAGAGAAAATGGCTTATTTCTGTCTATATCCACTGCTGATATTTTGCTCTTGTTAACTCTTGTCAAGAAAGACACATGCAAGACCTTTTTAATGGCTCTCAAAAGTTGGAGCTCTTTCTAGTAAATCCTTAACTTCAGAGACCCCCAAGTCATTTGAGGGCAGTTCTTGCTTTTCCAGTGCACATGTGTGACTGCAGCCTGGGCAGTGGTCTGTGACATCTCCTGGGAGGAGGAGGAGGAGGAGGAGGGATGGAGGCAAGGCATGAGGGTTGATGTCTGAACATTCTTGCTGCCTACCAAAAAGGCAAGCTGAAGTGATTTGGCGTGAGTGGGATGGAGGGAGGGAGTGGTGGGACAGATAGAGTGTGCTTCCTCCCAAGAAGTGTGGGAAAGTGGATATGGGCTCACTTAAGGAGAATTTTCCTTCAAATGATGAATTCTAGTCTTTGCTCTGTGTATAAATGCAAAAGCTATTGTTTTGTATGGAATATTAATAATTTTAATACTGATACTTGAAACTGGAAAGATTTTTTAGGAAACCTTGGTTACCTCAATATAATTTATTAAACTGGAAAAAAAATAAACCCAAAACCAGACCCAACCTGAAGTTTCCGGATTTACTGTCCCACTCACCAGCATATTGCAGAATAACTGACTTTGCTTTCTCCATGCAATTGTGTTTTACATTGGCCTTTTAAAAACAAAAGGCTGTGTGTGTGCTTAAGTGTTAAACTGAGGACAGAACACTAAAATTAAAATGAATAGAACCTAGATTCTTCTTCCAATATCCTAGAGTATGCTGACAAGCTCGCAGTAAAAGGTGGTTGGGAGCTTCTACTCATCATAGTTTTCTGTTGCAAATGGTTGTTTCCCAAAACTGAAAATTTTTGTTAAAAATAGCTGGCTAGCTGCTTGGGACAAAAGGGGAGAGAGAAGGGCAATATCCTTAGCTCTAACTTAAAATAGAATCATTTTTGTTAACAAAATGTAATTTACAAATAATACTATGTGCAACTTGGATGACGCTTATGCAGAACTATCTTTGGGATTGTGTTATGTCTTGAGCACAATTTATAATACTCATAGCTTAGCTAAATAAGTAGCAAACAATAAGAGATCTAAAGCAAACATATGTAGGAACAGGCTTAAAATCAGTGGCAAGCAGAGTACTTGAAACATTTCTCACTGTCTTCTGTGGTAAAAAATGATTTTCTTAAAAAAGCAAACAAACCCAAACAAAACTGAACAGAAAACACCAACAGATGATACCATCCTGTCAACCACCATAATCTGGCTGTTGTTACATGACAACAGGATTGAATAATTCTTTGGACATAGTTTTCAACACCAGTGAACACTGTAACCTGAAGGTCACACCTAGTAACTTGCTCGTTGCAGGTAGTGTGAGTGACTTCAGTGAATGAAACCCTCCTGTCCCACCTGAGCTGTGTGATCTTCCCTTTCCCCAAAACAATCCAGAGAGTAAACATTTAAAAAAAAAAAAAGTAAAAATGCAAATGTTACATGGGGCAAGGCACAGAAATTTAATTTGCTGTGCTGTGTTCGTGAATGTTGGTCGGTTTACATCACTGAAATACTTCCCCTTTGCTTAAATTTATACCAGCAGAGCTGTCAGTTGTGAGCACAGGGGTAAAACATCTCCAAAAACTGTAGCTGCTGTATTTCAGGGCATGAGCTCCAGTGAGGGAAGGAATAAGGAGGACTTGGGCTTGCCCCAAGCCTGGCCATCATCCGCAGCTCAGAGAAAGTGATGATGCTTTTAGGCATCCCCCCAAACTCAAAGCAAAGTCTTTGAAAACTCGAAGGAAAAAACCAGCCTATTATTAGGTGGCAGGAAGGAGGCTTACCAAGTGGACTTGCTATAGATTGTTTTTTTCATTGATACCAAAAGGATTGGCTTTTCTTGGAATCCTGTGCTGAGTGGGAAGCCCACCATTCAGTGGAGCTTGCAGCCCTGTGTGGCTGTTAGTGCCTAATAGCATAAAGGCAGCTGCTACTTTCAGTAGGTATGAACGGCTTTGCTCTTGCTGAAAAAATGGAGTGGAAAGTGGCAGAAATGGAGCTTTGAGAACTGTGCTTTTAAACAGGGAAGAGTGCTTGAATAGGTAGCAATCCAGAACTGGAAAACAGGTTTTTTACGTACTTTTAAAAAACTGTTTCTGGAAGCCTTTTTAGTGGTTCTATATGCACATATTATATGGCATCTGTGATCTCAGAACTGTGTTCACGGCTGCTAGTCAAACTAAGGTCGGGAAACGGCGGCAGCTTTGGCCACCCGCAAGACAAGAGTAACATGGGGAAAAAAGTTTATACTGCCTTGGTTTGTAACCCTTTTGCTTTCCAAATCTCAGATTAATATTTCTTGCAAGGTCTTAATCTGAGAAAGATGTTGCAGCTCTGCTGATTTAAATAGATGAAAACAACCAATGAGCCTCCCTTGCAACCCCTCCTTGAAGTGCAAACTCACTCCACTTTAGGACCTGGAACTAATACTGAGATCAGTAGAAGAAACAGATGGAATTTGCAATACTTAAGACTGCCTGTGTTACTAGTTTTATGCAAACAGAAATCCTAATACGTGGGATTTCCTCTTATTAACGTGTAAGGGTTTCTAATTAAAATGCTGATGCCTGCACTTAAGAAATGCTAAACTGACAGTCTTGGAGATTGCAATCTTTACACAGAAGTAAGATACCAAGTTCAGATACTCAACGAGCAGTGTTTCTAGTACTATGTTAATGCAGCTTGTCCCAAAGATACTTCACTGTTTGTGGTTTTAAAGCATATTCCCACACAAAACTGTACTCGTGCCAAATGTTAGAGTGCTATCATGCAGGGTGGATGATGCCACGAGCTGATGGAGTAGAAAGTTTTTATGGAGAAGCAAAATTGCAGTTAAAAATGTAGGCATCTGTGTTTGAAAAGCCATCTGCAGTAATACACATTTTAATCTGTGGTGGTAGTAAAAACGCTGGTGCTTTTTGGGTGGGTAAGTTTTGAAGTTAGTGTTATCTGCCTAGTGGCTGGAACAAACCTTCCTTGTAACGTTACCCTGCTGTGTCCTGACAGCAGCTAGTACGAGTCTAAGTGCTTGTTTTATCTAAGTGTGGTTATTTTACAGCTTCTCAGTTTGATCCAAAATACCTCTGAGGTGAAAACAGTGTGATATCAGCATATAGAGATAGCTGTTATCAGGCAGAGACAGCTGTGTAACAACATTCTGCACAACAACGATAGGTCTCAGAGTATTTACTAGGAAAACAGCCCTGTGATGGACTCTGCCTGAGGGACGTACGTTATAAATACCACGTTATAAGAATTATTATACATGAGCAGCTGCTAAGGCTCATCCAGGGCTATTGGAATAAAAAGATAGGAGAAACCTGACTGTACACCAAAGGAAAAATTTGGCTTTTAGCAGCTTTACAAATCAGCTTGAAGAGCAAAGGGGTAAGCTTTTAAATGTCTGAGCAGGAGCTTAATGCCTCAGCAAAAATGTTATTGAACAACCAGTTAGTGAGCTTTGCTTTCTTCAAAGCATGTGTAAACAGAGAGTTTTAGGTAGAAATCAGATTAGAGATGAAACTTGACTTTGCAAGGGTTGAAAGTTAAGACAATAGGAAAAATTACTTGTAAGTGATGATGATTATGTGGTATTACTTTGGAAGAAGAGGATGGCAATTTGAAAAATTGAAAATTAGAGAGGAAACATGAGTCAGAACTAGACTACAGATGGGAAAATGAATATGGGTCTGTTATTTGCCGCTTTAAGTTCAGGTGATAGTTTCCTGTGGTGGACATAAAAAATAGATCTGGCCTGGATCAAGCTTCAGATTACATGGAGAGTATTTTCTAAAGGAAATATTTGTCTTTCCTGTTGAAAAGACAAAATAAAATTAATATAGTTTAGGATTCTTTAGTGCACTTAAGTTGATGGTAAATGTTTATAAGTGAAGTTCAACAAAGTAGCAACATGCAGTGGAATTCCAAGTGATCTGGGGAGTTCTGTTTAAGTTTTCAATTACTGGGAACTGGAGGATTGATGACAGGCATATATTTCAGTTAAGATGTGACTTGTACGACTCTGCAGTAGTTTTGTGAGACTTGGTTATTTCTCTGCAATGGAGTCATAAACAAAAGCATGATGGTCTTTTGGTTTTCTGTAGAAAGTATGAAGTCAAATAAAAAATGATGATAAGCAAACCTTACTTCTCGTGAAACTACGGGGTCATGATTTTGTATGTATTTGTTTCCAAGCTTTCAGTTCCCACAAGGGGAGTGAAAAGCCACAGAAGGTTCAGAGAAAGAAGCATCTTCAGAAAGGTCACCTGTAACTTGTAAGTATTTTGACCTTTACAGATATCTCACAATGGCACTGTAAATCCTGATTTAAAATCCAGCAGGTATAGTAACAAAGGGGTAGATATTTATTGGCTTATTTGTACTCAATGTGTCAAAATTAGGTTGGCAGTAAGGTGCATATGCCTGCACTGGTGTTTACTAGAAGTTCAAATCTAAGAGACTCTTCTCAGAGCAGGTCAGCAAGAGGATGAGAGGCAACCATCATAGATAGCAAGGGAGATTCCAGTTGAATGTTAATTAAAAAACCAAATTATTATTATTTTTTTAAAATCACAATTTAAATAAGCAAGCACTGCAACAGGAGCCTTGAAAGGTTGTATAATCTTTTTCCTTGAAGACGTCAACCTCATCAGGCTGGCATCAGGTGGCTGGACTAGATGACAGCCCACCAGAAATTCCTTTCAACCTTTCTGTCATGAAGGGTACCTATTTCTGCCACAATATAAAGAGAGAGCAGTGTTGAACAAGTTGTGTATTGGTGGTCCACACAAACAGCCTGCCACAAGAGGGAGACAATGCTGGCTTTTAAATGATACAGATACAGTTTCTGAGTTCCGGGGTGAGCTGTAGCTGCGCTGTAAACTCTGAAAGGGGTGATCTCTAAATGCCATTTGAGTGTGAAGCCTGTCACGCACGCTAAAGAAATAGAGGACGTTTCTTGGTTGCTGCTCTGATGCCAAGAGATCCCGGTGCCAAGCTGTAGCTGTTGAATTCAAGACAGTGGAATGTGGATTTCGACTGTTGCATTTTCCTAAGAAGGTAACCTGCCTCTAAGGAGCCTCTAGACAAACAAGGAAAAGCTATAAATCTCATGTCAACTTCTACTTTTCAACTCTCCTCAGCATGGTAAAAAGCTGTGTGGGTTTTGTATTTTAAATGTTGTTTAAATAGGGGTGTCTAATATACCATGTTCTTAATTTTGTGTAGTGCTTGCAATACTCTTTCAGTTTTCAAGAACTGATGGCTGAAGTATAAATTATTTATGTGACATTTTATTTAAAGAGTTTCAAAGGCAAATGAGTCTTACAAAGTGTACAGAATATAATTTTTATATATATAAAGAATATATATTTTGCATAGAACCAAGAAGGTAGTTGTATATAGCAAATCTATAGGAATTTATTGTAGCTACCAAAAATAATTATTTTTTATAAATACACAAACCAGACATTGGTAATCTGTGGATAAGTATAGCTTCTGCTAGCAGTCAAACTGCTTGTAGAACATGCAACTACACTTCCTGCTTTAAAATATTCCGGAAAATATCGATGGACTTCATAATGATGAAAAAATACTTACGTTTTGGACCAAAATTTACAATGTGTAGCTGTTTTTCTAGCATCAGAACACTCTTATTGTGTGAACAAGGCTTGGTACTTTCACATTAAGCATTTTGAACTGATAAATTATGTGAGTTTGTGAAAAAGCAATTATGTTGTGCTATGTCAAAGACAATGTAATAAGCTACATAATCTTAGTGTTTCCTTTAGAGTTACTTTCCAGCATCTGGCAGAGTTCTAGAGATACAAGTTGCAGCTCTGATCTACATTTTGGTTTAAGGAACTTGAAACCAAAAATACCTGCAGAAACTAATTTGCTTTTTCATGCCAGCGTGCCAGAATTCTGATGCTTGGGCAATTTTTTGACTTTTCCTTTTTAATGCTTTGCATGCTGAGTGCCACAAACATATTTAACATTTTCTAGATAAGATACACAAGGAATTATTTTTTTATCTTTTTTTTTTTTCCCTGTGGTAACAAAGTCCACATTTGTGGTAAAAAGGTAAATCTGTCTTTCCGTGCTGACATTTGAGAGCAAGCTCTGTGGTTGCCACAAAGCAGAAAGAAAGTAACCTCCCATTGCCCTCTATCTGTTACTGTTCCACCCAAGTGTGGTTCCACTGAAGGTTTTGGGTCTCAATGCATGCAAATTTCTGATGCATCTTTATGGAAGAAAAATTCTCTCAAGACTGCACTTTTTGAGGATGATTGTGCTTCCAGCAACTGCTGTCCCCTAAAATATTTTGGTTGCAGGCTCTGGCCAGAAGAAAGTGCTCTCTTTTAGACCATGGTATGCTTGGAAGTGCTCTGGTTTTACCAGCTGTGAGGCACAGGCCGTTAAAGTCGCTGTGGCACAAGTACTCAGCTAGGCTTTCTTGTGGTGAGACGACTTTCGTTAGCACCTGAGAAAGCAGGGGCTCCACAGACCGCTTCCGTGAAGGTTAAACTTGGTTGTTTAGGTACAGTAATGCTCAGCCTCATGGCCTGTGTCTGTCTCACTATTTTGTAGCATTGTTTTCTGAAAGCAGTATCCAAACATTTCAAGAGAATTAGAAATAGTTTGGAACTGGGCAAAATCCTGCTGAAAAGAATGAGTCTGTCAGGAGAAGGGTCTGGACGGGACATGACTTGCACTGACCCTGACACAGAGAACAGCACATGTTCAACAACGGATGGGAGGACAGGGCAGGGGGCCCAGATGGGGTGACTGGGAGGAAGAGCATTCCTTTCCTATAATCTGTTGCCTATAGCTTTGAAACCTGTTGTGGTCCATCCATTGGGGAGTGCACTTGCAGGGAGGAACGCTGGAGTAGTTATCTGCTCAAGTCTGTGTGTGCTATTATTCAACAGGTTGTAATTGCCATTCCAGGAAAACAGATCTGAGGAAGAGGAGACTGCACATAGACAAAGCAGCCAGCCGACTCCCAGCATCTGACGCTTTTGGCCAGCACTTCCACTGAGGTCAGCACACTTAAGCTGGAGACAGATTTGCCTGATGTGTTCTGCTACAGTGTTAAAGATCTAGCTGTCAGGCTGTTATGGTTTGTTCTGCTTTTAGGAAAGTATGCCATAAAGCCTGTCTGTGTGACCTTGTCTTGCCAGCTGAGGTTATATTGCATCTGAAAAACTCGCAGCCTTCACGTGGGGAGGATAGCATGTGGAATATCCAAGGATGCACTTAAATTCAAGGCTGAAAGCTGAGAGCGACTTTGTGTACGGAAGTTCTGTAATTGTCCCTAGTGGGTTCTTCCTACCCAGGAAACTTGGAACAAGCTGTCACTGCTTGTTCCTTTCTCTTCCCACGAGATCCTGAAATGCCTTCTGACCATTACTCTGGTAGTAAATTTAACAGCACAATTTTTTTCTCATTGCTTGGTGGCATTTCATTGCACCTTTGTACAGGCAGAGAGAAGGACTAGCAAGCTGGAAATTATAAATTGTAATACCTGTACTGGGACAGCATTGAGGAGATTGCCAAGCAGGGGAACAGATAAACCTGACATGACTCAGGGCTGGTGATAGCAGAAGGAATTTCAAGCAAAAATTGAGAAACTGTCTTGATGACAAGGTATCCATCTTTAAAGCACAGTTCATAGTATGATGTACTTGTTCTGTTCTAGAAGTAAGTTTAATATCCATGTATTACTAATTATGTTTACTTATTATTGAAGGAATATGGAAAATCCATGCTTTTGCCAGCAATCAGCAAGGAAGTTTTAACCTAGGGTCTTGGTCACCTTGTGTTGTCTGTGCTGTTACAACTAAGCTGCTGCCATGATCTGAGGTAGTTACACCAGAGCTGCACTAGGATTATCTGCATGAGCTCTCAGTGTAACTGGGCTGTGGGGGAGTGAACCTTCTTCATTTTCCAGGATACATTACTATATTGAGCTGTGAGCTCTATTTTATTGTACAATAATTCAACAAATATGAGTCTTAATGTAATGGCTGTCATTGGGGTTTTTAGTAAAGAATAGGAGGGAAAATAAAGACTTCAAAGGGGATGAATGTAATTCCTAACTGAGATTTGCTGCACTTAAATAGCAGCTGTTTACTGAACCCTCTGCACGGAGGTCTGGCCTGCCTACTGGGAAGAAGAAGAGGGACCAGGCAGCTTGCCCATACTTCCAAAGATGGTAAATGACAGAAGCATGCAGAAAACCTTTCCTTTTTTACTGTGAAACTTTCCATTAAAACTTATCTAATTTAAAAGAACAAACACCCCCCATTGCATCCTTATATGGCAGATATGGCCATCTGCTTCCTTATAGCCCTGACCTCCCTGATGTGGGAACACTTGGTGTGACGTACGCTTTCTCAGCACTTGTGTTTTATTGATAGTAACTTCCTGGCTGCTCATGAAGAGCTTGAAGAATGTAAGCCAGTGGCAAGAGTTAGCTAGTGTGAAGTAGTAAAGCTTTATTTCTGTAGCTAGGGTGTACCTGCAAAAGCTCCATCTGTGCCTATCGCAGTTATTGCTATTATTTGTTTTGGGCTGTGGGCTGATGGTATTTCTAGGTTTGATGCCCCAACACTACTGTGCCCATCCAATGTGCAGAGGTATGGTGGGAATGAAAGGCAGTTATGCTCTCAGTGAGAGATGCAGAGGTAAATATGGAAAGAGATGTTTTGGCTCTTAAGTGTAATATAGAAGAAGAGGTAGAGCTACCATTTTGCATCTCCCTCCTTAGCTCTTCCACACCCTGTGTGTCTGTATGGTGCAAGCCTGTGATGTTTCCTGTAGCTGGAGTGTAACTGAAAGAAAGAAGTAAGTTCCCTCTTCCCGCTCATTGTCCCTTGTAGTGTTACACGTTTCTTTGGGACAGACTTCTGGTCTGTGAGAGACTTAGTTGTGGTGCCTATCTCAGAAGTACAGAGATGCATTTCAGTTCCTTGAGCAACATCATGAGGCTGCCTCTGGGTTTGTACCATGAGGACTAGTGGTATGCTTTGCTTTATGTACACCAAGGCTGTAGCAGGCTGTTGGCCCTGGTTTTCTTTATATTCCTGCTGCAAAGTACTTTCCAACTTTCTGCATGAGGTTAATGAAATAAATCAACTGTAAGCAAATTGCTGCAGTTTTAAATGCATGTAAGATTCCAGTAGGATTTTGTTAATAATTTCTTTTTGTAATGTACCTTCTTGCATAAATGGACTGTATTGAGAACAAGTAAGAGAAGGAAATCAAATACCACATCGCAGTAGGGATCATATTTTGAGCATGAATGTTGCTGTACCTAGATAGAATATGTAAAATACATCATATCTGTGACCTGCTGCGTTTTCCCAAATATTTAAGATATAAATATTCAGTTGCTTTGAGTAGTAAGAGAGGTCAACTCATTCAGCATTGATACATCAAAGTTGTTTCCAATGACAATTCCATTATTGTTCTTCTAAAGCAGTATTACAAAAAAAAATATAGAAAATAACCCTCCCAATAATTTTTTTCCTGTATGAAAATAGAAGCTGTGGCAATGAATAAAAGCAGAAAAATCTCCCTTCCAATCAGTCAGTGTGGGAAGAACTCAGAAGGTTCCCTTGGTTATTGTGCAGACATGAGAGGAATAAGCACTTCTTTTGTCAGCTGTGGCACATGAATCCTGGACAAAGTTGTGCCAGGGTGTCAACTGTGCTCCAGTGAAGGGCAGTCTGGGAGTACCATCCCAGTCTCCTAAGGGCTGGTCCTTCTTCTGATCCCAGGGGAAGCAGCTGGGCCCATAGGAAACCATTCCCACAAGAAAACCCAGACAGGTAGATCTGTGATGTAAATGGATTCCCAGATTGTCCCAAGGGCAGGCCCAAAGCTCTTCAGTTTTGAACATGTGAGGAGCAACTTGGAGTCTATCTCCAGGGTGCTATCATCTATGCAGCATTAGGCCTCTGTACTTAAGGAATGCTTTCTATACCATTCCTTACGATATGTTTGTCTTGTGGGAAACGTTAAGGGTTGTTAATTGTCTTTAGTTAGTGCCAGCTCCCCTGGCATCATTAATACTGGATCTTCTGCATATTACTGTGTTCAGCTGTCTAAGAGTTTCTCTCAGAGACCATTTCAGGGCTGATTTTAAACTTACTTCCCCATCAATGCTCCCTTTTGTATAAGCTTGTATGTTCCCACTGCTCAAAAGTGCTTCCTGCCAGATGGTCCCACAATTTAATGTATTCCCAAAGCTGGTGAAACAGAAAAGGCCTGTGCCAGTTTCTCAAAAGAGGCACCTTAGGAGTTTTTGTAAAAGTTAAAGAACATTTTTAGAATTGCAGTTTGCACCTTTCTAAATCCAAGTTGTGAGGTAATTTCTGATTTTTTAAAAAACTTTTACATTATTTTGATTAAGAGATAAATGTAAAGTGGATTAATTTTTATTTTAAAACATCATAATTGCACAGCTTAATTAAACCTATACTGGCTTATTAAATGTAAGTCCTTTACAAATATATTCACATTTTGTCTGGAATAGGCAGGGGAAATAAGTCTGTTTGCTTTTTGCTTCTTTTGCACTCTGCATATTGCAGGTGACAGGGAAGTGGTTTAAAATATAGGCTGGAAATAGAAGAATCAATATGATTGTCACTATGCTGCTTTTCATCATTCTGGTCACAGGCCTACTCTTATTTTGGCTTTAACTTTGTAATAAAGATGTTCTAGTGAGGGGAAAAAAGAAATGTGTTTGGAACAGGATGACACCAATAAGTAATTGGCTTAGTGTGACCTGAATTTGCTTCCAGTGCCCCCATCAACCATGGATCTCCTTGAGATGTCTGACTTTATTGATGACTATGCGGCTTTATATGAGGAAATTATTTCCTGGGTTTATGTCTACCTCCTGCTACTTTAGAAAATTTGCATAAACACAACAGAAGCAAAGCATTCAAGCAAGGTGAATTGCCTTGTAATTTTATCCTATCTTGGATATTTGATAGGTGTTTTTACCTCTGCAGACACGGAATAAATAAAACCAACTTTCTTTGTTAGCAGAAACAAACTTCTGTGCTGCCAGAAGAAAGTTTATAACTGCAAACTTTATTGAGTCTTAGTGGAACACAAATGGGAAATCAACATTATTTTTCTTTTTTTCTTGGTGTCTTTAGGAAAAAAATCAGTTTTTGCTCTGCAGTATTAGAATTCTAGTCAAACGTCTTTGATTCAAACAGGGCACGTGCAGCTAATTAGGATGCCATGCCAACTAATGAAGGCAATGGTGGCCCTTCAGCTTTATGGGTAATTCCAGTAACTCTGAATGTGGGAGGAAAAAACCCAACTTTTTTCTTGCAAAGATGTTTTCACCTCACAGTACATCTTATATTTCCTTTACATAGAACAGGAGGTATTTCTAATCTGTCTCTAAAAATGCTTTGTGATTGACAGCTGAAAGGCTGTTGTCCAAGTGTTTGAGTGCTGTATTTTGAAAAAAGAGCAGGGGGTGCTTCTTGAAGCAACTCCTGAAGTTGTTGGCTCACCCATTTCATCACAGAAATAAAGTGACCTTTTCAAGTTTGGCACATGTCCTTGCTGAGGTATGGAAAAGTGTTGGATTTCAATAGCTTTGCTCTGAAAATGCTCTGAGGTGTTGTGGTTTAATAGTACAGCTTACTCAGAAGTGGCTGATTTTTGGAATTTCCCAGAAACAGTTTCAGTGTTTATTTCAGTGTGAGGTTTCCCAACTAACAAAACAAACAAGTTAATGTAATGAGGAAGGAATCTTCTTATGCTGTCTTGGGACCTGTGTTTTGGGACGCCTGAGTCCAGGGTCCATCGTGCTTACATTGCCAGCTCTGACTGTGGAGCTGGTTCCCTTCAGCAGTCAGCTGGTGGCAGCAGCAGAGTTGGAGTGGCTATATGTGTAAAAACACAATAGCCAGTGACCTTAACGTCTTTGGCACGTGGTAGCTGTTTCACAGTTTCCACCACTACCTTCCCTTTTGTTTACTATTTTTCATTCCTCCCTCTCTCCTGCCCTCCTCCTCTCCCTCCCTTAAATACTATTAAGACTACAACCTCTGCAGACTGGAAATTTTGCTGTTTCATTTTCATCAGTGAATAATTGTGCTGTCTATTTTGCTTTAGCAAACTGGACAATGGAAATGAGATATACAACAAAGTTCCTGTGGCTGTTGATGTTCTTGGGTAATGCACCACTCAGCTATGAGAAATCAATGAAAGAGCAAGCTATTGAGCTGATGCAACATGCACGTTTAATCGATGGGTATGTAAAATATGTTCAACTAAACCCTCTTTGTGATAAGTGAGGAGGAAATGCTAAGTGTGTTTGGATCAGTAGATACATAGGTTGTTACTAGCACATAGCAGTTAGTTGCTGTTGCAGCAATTTATCCAGAAGGGATTTTGGTTTGGAGGCTACTACCTTACTATAGGATTAGTATATTCTAAATGCATTTGTGATTTTTGGGACAGGCTTCACCACTTAGCATTTCCCTTTACACAATGTCCTTGTCTCCTTCCTGTAATTTAATGGCATATTTCATTAGCAGTGCCTTCTGTGCAGAGCCTTGACAGGTTACCCTTACAACTTGAAGGAATGATGCCTGTAGTGAGTGTGTTTTGACCTGGGAGCAAAAGCAGCGCTGATTATTCTACTACGAGTACTTGCTTCTAAGGAGCTTGGTGGTTGATTTCAGTTCTTCCATTCTGCAGAAACCATAGGGAGAAAAACAGATAGAGAAACACAACAGCTTTAAAAATAGGAGAATAATAATAATAATGTTTATTGCTGTCCTAATGAAGAAATAAAGCTTGTTTGCAAAACAAGGGAAGCTTTTAAGCATATGTTACTGCAAAGTTTATTAGCAGTTCCTGGTCAAAGGGACTATGAACAGTGAAGAAATTACACTTGGGTTAGAAGGGGAACAACTCCTTTCTATCACAAGCCCTATTTCTTTTCAATTCTAGCCACAATGACTTGCCCCTGCGGCTGAGAATATTTTACCAAAATAAACTCAGTAGAGTCAATTTAAGAGAACTCAACAGAACCCACACAAACCTTGTGAAGCTTCAGGCTGGTTATGTGGGAGCTCAGGTATGTACTACCATGGTTGTGAGTCTGAGAAAGTATTTTTATATTCACCCACTTCCCAATCACTAAAATATGCCTGGTCTTGGTTTTGAAATGAAACTGAAAAACAACAGACACCTTCCCATAACATGTGTGCTTCAAAAGTATGTGTGTTGTTATCCTGGTACACTTAACCAAAACAGAGGCAATCGTTTTGTCATAAATTAAACTTGCTCTTGTGTCTGTACTGAGGAGTACCTGACTGTGTCAAGAGGCTTTAATCACATCTGGAGTGGATGCTCTTGCTTTGCATTGTAGCTCTTCCTTTGGGGAGAAAAACTATAGTGGCAACTCCCTTGTAAACTGTAGGAAATGATTTTGGTCTTTGCTTGTTAACTTCACCGTTAGCAAATGAAATTTTCCAAGTTGAAACACAAGTTATCTAGTTTACTTGTCAATATCTCTTTCAGTTTTGGTCAGTGTATGTTCTTTGCAGCGCTCAGAACAAGGATGCTGTGCGTCTGACCTTAGAGCAAATTGATGTTGTCAAAAGGATGTGTAACAGCTATGAAGAGCTTGAACTTGTGACAACTTCTGAAGGTGATGCTCTTTCTTATAACAGATTTTGGGGTTTTTTAATGGGATAGTGGGAGGTATGTGCAAAAGACAAAGAGCTGAAAGGTGGCAAGTTTTCCCCTCTACTCTGCCCTGGTCAGGCCTCACCTGGAGTATTGTATCCAGCTCTGGGCTTCCCAGTACGAAAAAGACAGGGATCTCCTGGAAAGAGTCCAGTGGAGGGCCACAAGGATGATTAGCGGCCTGGAGCATCTCCTCTATGAGGAAAGGCTGAGTGAGCTGGGGCTGTTCAGCCTGGAGAAAAGAAGACTGAGAGGGTAATCTGATCAATGTTTATCAATATCTGAAGCGTAGGAGAGAGAGGGAAATGGCCAGCCTCTTCTCAGTGTCTGTGGGGACAGGACAAGGGGCAATGGCCTCAAGCTGGAGCACAGGAAGTTCTGTACCAATATGTGGAAGAACTTCTTCCCAGTGAGGGTGACAGAGGCCTGGGACAGGCTGCCCAGGGGGGTGTGGAGTCTCCTCCTCTGGAGATATTCCAGACCCTTCTGGACACTGACCTGTGTGACCTGTCCCAGGGAACCTGCTTTGGCAGGGGGTTGGACTCAATGATCTCTGGAGGTCCCTCCCAACCCCTACGATTCTGTGATTATCCTGGTTTAAAGAGTAACTTTAAGAATCACAGATCATGAATCACAAGGTTGGAAAAGACCTTTAAGATCATGAAGTCCCACTGCTCCTGTCCTGTGCTAAACCATATCCCTAAGTACCTGATCTACTCTTTTTTTAAACACATCCAGGGATGGTAACTGTACCCCCTCCCTGGGCAGCCTGCTCCAGGCCCTGACAACTCTTTCAGTAAAAATTCTTTTCCTAACATCTAATCTGACCCTGCCCTGGCACAGCTTTGTTCCATTTCCCCTTGTCTCATCTCCTCTTACTTGGCTGAAGGAGACCATCGCCCACCTCTCTACAACCTCAGTTTTTCCACTGAACCAGAGTAACTGATTCTGGTCACAGTCCTGGCCCCCTGCAGTCATGAGAAAATTTGTCATATAAACATGCACTGGTTAAAGCTCCTGTACAATGAAAATGTCAGTATTATTCCTTGCAATTTACAGTAACAATGGTTGCTCGGTAGTGCTGCCTGAAATTACTTGGGAATTATCTTCCTTTGTTGTTTCCAGGTATCTTTGACAGTGGAAGGATTGCATGTTTGATTGGAATAGAAGGTGGTCACTCCATTGACAGCAGTTTGGCAACACTGAGGATGTATTATGACCTTGGTGTTCGCTACATGACTTTAACACATTCCTGCAATACACCGTGGTAACTTATGTGCATGTTTTGTGTGACTGTCCAGTGCAAAGTGGTGGAAGCTACAAGATGGATTCAGACATAGAGTTCACCTATAAAAGACTCTGAACCAACTAAAGGATTATATGTTTTGGGTGTAAATCCCTGTGTGTTTAGTGGGAGACTGAAGGATCTGTTATATAGTGTTTGTCATGCTGACAATTTGGGAACTTCTAAACCTTGTTAATAACACAAAGATGGAAAGTTACACAGGGTGAAACAGACACCACTTCCTCACCCTCTTCCCACACTGTCCCCAAGTAAATATGTAGATAAAAGAGGGTAAATGCTACGTAAGAACTCAGCAGTCAGCAGCCTTCAATACTGTCTCTCTGGGCCAGCTCAGAAGTACAGGTCCCATATGCAGCTACAGAGAATGGATAATTAATTCCTACACCTGCTTTGCTGGATTGATAAAATCCCTTCTTGTACTGACTCAGGGAAAGGAGAACTGCATGCAGAGAGGGCTGAAAAGCAGGCTTTCTGCAGGTCACTGACATTTCAGTGTATCTTTTTTCTCTGATTTAATCAGAAAATTTTGTTTAATCAGTAAATTTCTGAAAAGCATCTCTTTGCTTATCTTGCATTGCATTACAAACAGTCCTGAACCTGAATGTGAAACATTCAGAAAACAGTTACAAACATAAAACCCACTGTGAGAACAAATTATGTATTGTGTAGCTCATTATGCCTACATTTGACAATGTGACAGGGCAATGATTTTTGTGTGTAGCATAAGAAGTTTCAGTTGTTTATACTGTAGTCTCCAGAATAACATGATGTTGCTCCTCCCTCAATCCCCTTTTTAAGGTCTGAATCATCATCTAAAGGAATACATAACTTTTATCCTAGTGTTAATGGTCTGACTGCATTTGGCCAAGTAAGTATCTTTTTTTGAACCCTTATCTAAGCAATCTCTCATGCAACTAACAACTTCTGGCTTTATCTTTTCAAAAGCAACTTGTCATTAAAAATCAATTACTGGAAGCTTTTGAATGTTAGAAGGTAACCAGGGTTTAGTAAAACCGAAGTTCCTGAGGGTTAAAGAAAAATAAAGTTAATTATTAAAAAGAAAGAAAAATTATTTTAAAAATAAAAATTAATTTTTAAAAATTTTAAAATATTTTGAAATTAAAAAGTTAATTATTAAAGAGAAAAATAAAGTTAATTATTATAATTAACTAGATTTAATTATAATAATTGGTTTAACATGGATCAGATGTATAAATTAATATGCAGAAGTAGTTGGATGTGAATTTATTTTAGAATGACCAAGTTTTCTGAATTTTGACCATGTGGTCATGTGCTACTTAACTGTGAGTGAATAGATTACAATTGAATTAATAGGAAAATAGAAACCCATATAGGCATAGCATGTTTCTGTCCAGCTCCAGAATTTATTTATGTGTTTACATGTATCAGCTAAACGGTTTCCTTTAAGAAAACTTAATACTGACACCCTAATCTGTAAATCTGTTTTAGGAAGTGGTAAAGGAAATGAATCGTCTGGGTATGATGATAGATTTATCTCATACTTCATATTCCACAGCAAAAGATGCACTTAATATCTCAAAAGCACCAGTGATTTTCAGCCATTCCGCAGCGTCTTCTGTTTGTAACCATTCAAGAAACGTTCCTGATGACATCCTCCAGGAACTGGTAAGTGATATGTTGGGTTTTGGTTTGTTTTTCATTTTGGGGGGAGGGGTTCTTTGGTTTTGGTTTGTTCTTTTGGGGTTTTTTTGTTTGTTTTAATGGCTCTGTTAGGCTAGTCTGAGGCAAGCTTTTGTGCATTCAAGTCAAGGCGTTCACTTTTTACCTCCTGAATTGGATTTATAAGCAGATCCTGGAGCAGCAAGTTACATAATTGCTTCAGGGAAGTTTTCTATAGCCTGTGTTTTGCCTTTGGCTACAAAACCAAGGTGTTTGCAAATACTCTGACACTGTTTGAAGTAGTCACTGGACTTCTGCTAATTCACACTACATGGGAATAGAGTAAACTCAGGGTAAATAACAGAGAGGCAAAGGTTTATGTTGCCAGCTAAGCTTTGACTTTTGAGTGTTGTTATGCTCACTGATGGATGGATGTAGAAGGATCTATATGAGATGCCCATGAGGTTTGCAGGACACAGGACTCATCACCTGTCTCTTCATATCTTTCAGAAAAAGAACAGGGGAATTATCATGGTGACTTTCCACGCAGATGTACTGGCCTGTGGCAGAAAAGCTGCTAATATTTATACCCTTGCAGGTTTGAAGTTAATATACTGTAGGTCTTGTGCATCATTTCTGTGATTTTCCTGATGTTTGTGGTGTTTTTCAGATAGTGTTTATTGCCTTCCACATCTTACCCCAGCTCTAGGAATTTTTGGAGCTAATATTCTTTAAAAAATAGCAAGAAGCACAAGGTGTGTAGCTGAAGGGACATCATGTTCCCAAATGGAGCCAAGAGTCATGAATCCCAAAGTAGTTATTACTTTCTGGAAAATATCTTAAACTTTTGTAAATAAGAGGGGAAAACATAAGTATATAATGGATAATGAAAATTTTCTCAGTATATGTGAGCTACTTGCTGTGATGATCATGTCTTCTTCCTCATTTGCATCTCATCAGTGTAGCTGTTATTTTGAAGAATTCTGCCTGATGTACTTAATAACAGCATGTAGTTAAGCAACAGTAATGATTCAGAATAAGTCAACTGTATTATTACATTTTAACCTGTATTAACAGGGTGTCTTTTGACTTTTTTTTTAAAAAAAAAGATTTGATTAAGAATCCATGATCAAGGAGGTCACCTAGTGCCCATAGGTCTGAACTGTATTATTTCTTCTCGCTGGATACTTAGATTCTGTTTTCTTTGCTATTTTCTTTCAGATCATTTTGACCATATAAAGAAAATTGCAGGTCCAGAATCAATAGGAATTGGTGGTGACTACGATGGAGTGGAAAAGTTAGTAAAATTGTACATACATTGACATCTGCTCCTTACAAAATGAAGGGTTTAGTTCCTTTTGTGGAAAAAAAGAAGGTAGACTAAGAGTTATGGGAAGTTGTCTTGTGATGGGTACTAAAACAGGATTTATGAAAGAGGGGCACAATGATGCCTTTCTAGAAGTGTATGAAGCAGTGCTAAAAATGTGGAAATGGATTCTAGTGCCCTGTGAACTCTGCAACTGCATGCTCTGGTCAGAGATTTGTGCATACAAAGCCATTGATAGAGGGTCCTTTCCCCCCAAACCCAAAGATGAATGATGGAAAAGCTACCTCAGCCTTTAGATGGTAAATGGGTTAGTGCAAAGACATGCTGCAAAACTCTCTACAACACCATTAATTTCTAGTGAGGAAAGCCAGAAGTGTTTTGGGGCCATGAAACCATTCCTGCTTTTGAGACTTGGGATGTGTTTGAGACAAGCAGAGCATGGTGAACAGCTTACAGCATAACCTCTCCTCTTCACTCCTGGGCTAGTGTCATTACAGCACAGGACATAAATGAAGATCGGGTGGAGTTTGCTGGCAGAACCAGCCCTAAAACTGTATTTGCTTTCATATCTTGCTGTGGCATCTTCATCTCCTTTTTTTTCCCCCCGAGATCAGGCACAATTCAGTGATGAAAGTCACAGTCTCACATCACACACAGTGTGTTAGCTTCCATGACAGTTAGCTATTCACAGCTCTGAAACAATCCTCTCCAAAATAAAAATACAGTATGCAACAAATGGACACCTTTCATTGCACAAAGACCATCAGTTCAATTGGTGGTGGAGTTGTTAAGGACCTAAGACCTGCTGGAAAGTAATGGCAGTGATTTCTTGAGATATGCTTTTCACCACACCCTGCAGAAAAGCAAAAGAACAGAACATAGTAGTTACCTCAAAACAAAGTCATGAAAATACAATTTCAAACAGCTGTTTAATGCAGGTTTTGCAGTGTCTTCTAGTTCTTTTTTATTCTGATAAGAAGTAGCACAAGACATAGGTTAATTTTGCTTTTTTAAAATTTCTTCAGTAGAAGGTCCTGAAAAGCTTTCTTTTCACTGTCTAAACTACTACACTCAAAGCAGCATTGTTAATCTAATTATATTTTCTCTGGAAAAATTACTTTGTGAACAACAGAGTGCACAAAATTGCCTGCAACTCCTTAGCTCGTCATCTGCTTGCAGGTTCCCTTTTGCTCTCAGTTACATAAGTGGATTGCACCAACTCCATCTGCGATGCAGCTGGACTTAAAGCACTTCTTGCTTTAAACTCCAGATATAGAGTGTGGATTAATGCATACATGTGTTTGGGGTTTTTTCCTTTTGTTTTCATATTCTCCATGCTGCTGTTCTGCCTATACACAAGTGCATCTTCATTCCAGAATACAGCTTTGTTCTGCTAATGGATCCTCTGTGTAGGAAAAGCCTTACATTGTGACCTAGTCCTGCTTTTGTTTGTCAGCTGAATTAGTCATTGTTTTTTTTAACCTCTCAGAGGAAGAACTGGGTCCAAAGTGAATTCACTCCAAAAGTAAATACATGCAAAAGATGAAAAATATTTTTCTACATTTCTTCACTGATGTGTGTTGAATGTTCTTGTGTGATTCTTGCCAACAGTTTCCCTGAGGGACTGGAAGATGTTTCTAAATACCCTGCTTTGATTGAGGAACTTCTCAGAAGAGGATGGAGTGAAACTGAACTCAGAGGGGTCTTAAGGGAGAACTTTCTCCGTGTCTTCAGGGAAGTGGAACGTGTAAGTTTAAAAACTAAACTGAATCTTGATTCTTACTAAGAGGGAGAGAGGAACTGTGGGTGTCCTGCTGCTTCCCTCCACACCACCCTCCCCCAGTGACAGATCTATGAGGGAATGTAAGCACTTAATGCAATAATTCCAAATGCTGGGAAAGAGACCAAGATGCCAGTAGAGTGTTAGCAGAATAAAGGAAAGTGAGGACAAAGCTCACACATCACTGACTCCTAAATAGAAATCACCTCATGGTTTGGAGAAACTGTGGATGTACCAGTGTCACAGTCTGGCTGTGTTCGCTGGTGCAGTAAGGAATGCTGACTCCTGCAAATCGATGTAATTCTTGTCATGGGGTTGGGCTGCTATCCAAAAGGCTCCTGCCACAACCAAAGAAGACATAAACAGAATGACAAGATCACCATGAGCTTTAAAAGTAAATGGTAGAAGCTAATCCAGAAGGATGAGGGAGAAGAGTAGGGAAGGAGAGAGACTGTATGTCAGTAAGGATCCCCTAAATGGTAACTTTTTGAAAACCCTCTGTTGAAACTTTCAAACTGTTTGTCTCCTCCTGTTTTTATTTGCAGGAGTAAGTAAGTAGATGTTACACACAAAGTCTTACAGACAATGTATATTTCACAGTGATCTTTTTTCCAGTTGCCTTTTGGAGTATGTTAGATTACCAGAAATCAAGGAATTTCATACCATTCTAGTTAATCTACCAAAATATCTACCTAATGCTGAGTTGCATGTGTGTTTGCCATTATGAAGAGGTTGAAGTTCAGCACACCTAACTGATCTCTGAGATTTAGTATTTTTTTCCTTTTGAGTTAGAGATATTTGAAGCTCTGTCGTGAGACTGTGAGCTGAATTCAGGGAAGGAAGCTCATGAGTTTGCTTAAGGCTTTCCAGGTGATTAATCAATAGATGGAGGGAGCCAAGAAAAAAGAAGGGTCAGACCTGTGACTCTTGCCTGTAAAGTATCTATACTGAAAGCTGGGAAGTGTTAAATAGGAATGCAAACATCAGGGTAACGATGTTGGTTTCCTCACATTCAGATGTGTTTCTGCAATACAATTCAAGTTGAATTTTCTAACTCATTAAAGCTTTTTGCTGTTGTGCCAGCCTGGCTTTCATGGGCAACCTCTTGAATTTTCCTAGGTGCAGGACACTACTGGACTAATGGATGTAGGTGAAAGCGAAATTCAGCAAGAAGAAGTACAAAATTCCTGTCGTCTAGACCTACGTAATCATCAGCCTCAGACAGCCAGGTCCTTTGGATTTCCTTCTGTGGCACAACCTTTCAGTCTGATGCTTGTACCTGTATCATATTTAATACTGTATTATAAATTATAAGATCTATGGAGTCCAGAGATAAATATATGGAGTAATCTCTATGTAACTACTGATCTTTTTAAGGTTTTGTCAGTGTACAGGTATGCACATTTTTAATGTAACTTCTAGAAATTGGCCTGCACACTTGAAATCTAATGGAGATTTTAAATGTTATAGGAAAAGCATTCAGAATTTGGAGTAATAAATGCTGTGTCATTTTGGCTAAACCAGGACCAACACTGCTAATGGAAATTATTCCTATCTAATGAATAAATTCTCTGATACTTGACAGATGGGTTCGGCACTTGGTATAAATACTGGAGTTCCATGCAGGAACTAGACAATATGATTAAAGCAGCAGTGCTGAGATGTTTTCAGATATTCTTGTTAGATCATACAACGTCCAGCATTAGTTGATGGCTTAGTCAGAGAAGGCCACCCCTGGTGGGGGGTTTTATATTTTGTTTTGTTTTAAGATGTCAAGATGGATGATGTGGCTATTGCAAATCAGATTTCATGCCTACCACTTAGGGATCTGTCCTGAAGTACTAAATCCTTATTTTTGAACCCTGGCCAGGACAGTGGGCAACTGGAGAGTTACTGAAGGGTGGAGGTAGGGTGTCCTCCATTCAGGCACAGGTGACCTGTGATGTTGTAGATACTTTTCAGTAGTTTGGTGACTGCTGTTTGCTGCATTCATGAGCAAGTTGGGAGCAAGAATGAGCCAGGACAAGGAAGGAATCTTGGCTACTCAGGGTGAGATCTTGTTCTGATATTTGTATTGCAGCCTGAAAAATATAAAACGAACACTTAAATAAAACTTTTGTTAGAATGTTCTACAGCTTTGTGGAAATCTTTTTCACTATGATCCTTATTAATAACAGGTTTTATTATTTTATTCTAGCTGGCTAAAATCTGACCACTGTCAGAGGATTCATAGACATGGGATTAGAAAGAAATCCTTTATTATAAATCTTCTGCTGTTTCAGGCACTGGAACACATTTTCAAATACATAAGGTATGTGAGGTTAGAAGCTACTGTTACACAGAAGAGCATATATTGCAATAGGCCTATTCTTGGTAGGCTAATATGATTCAAACCTAGAATTTTAATCAAATAACCCAAGATTCATAATGAAATTGTAAGATGGCAGCACTTTATCTTTGTAGGGTTGTTTCCCAGTGTTTTCTGGTAAATCCCTTCTCATGATACTTGCTGTTAATTGTGATTTTTATCCCATTATATGTGCATTCATTTACTAGTATGGCATCTCCAGAACTTAGAATAAAATAAAAAGCCCCATAATTGATCTAAGGATCCCATTTGTGAACACACAAAGTATTTAACAACTGAAAGAGGAAGCTAAGCATGGACAGACTGGAAACAGCAAGTCCGCTTCTAGAGTTACTCGAGACTGTTCCTGCCATTCCCTTCTGCATTCCATGTACAAGTAGCAGTGCTGGGACTGTTCTTTTATCGCTTCAAAATGAAGCTTTGTTAATCTGATCAGGTGGTCTCCTTGGTAAGTATATCCTGAATATACTACTGCCACTTACTGAATTCTTTACCAATCATGTTGCATCATCTAGTTGCATACAAGCCAAGTTTTAAAGAATAGTTTCTCAATAAACACTGATCCTGGCTATGCATCTACAATGGGGAATTACTGCACTGATTCAGAAGTCTTGCCTTCCTGATACTGCTAGGCTGCCATCACAACTTTTGGTTTTACTGGTAAAATATGAATTCAATTGGGCAAATATTAACCTGTCAGTACTTCTGCTAATAGTTTCAGCTTGAGCTTCTGCAGAGGGCCCCCCTTGGTTGTTTTGCTGTGCCTTTTAAGGCCTCACAATCTAGGACAGTGCGTGAACACCTCATGTAGAGGTGACATGTATAGATTCTTTGACCATCAATTTGCTTCAGTGCTGTTTTTCTGCTGTGATGATTGGAGTAACCTCTTGTGAATTTTATCTACTCATCCAGTTTCACCATTGTCCCATCTTATCTGCACCATCTTGTCTGTCCTCTGTTCACATGAGATAAAATGGTTCTCTTCCTCTCTGAAGGTCTTTTCCTTGAATCATAGGCTTGTTCCAGTTTATCTCCCTGTGTATGACTCCCACCCAGTACCTGTCCCCTTTGACCAACCAAGGTTCAACTAAGGTTCAGTTACAGTTTGTGACCCAAGGCTTCTCTATTCCAGTCACTCATGCCAAGCAAATTCACTCAGGTCAAGAAAAGCCACTGAAGTTTTAATTCAACCTAATTTTAAGCTATCGCACAATTCTAATATTCTCTGAGTAAACTACTGTAATCCCCCGCAGACAGTCAGCCTCACCCTTCACTCAGCACCTAACCTGTAGAGAAGTCTGAGTAAGTGCCTATGGAAGGGGAACATGGAGGACTCTGTCATTGCAGTGAGTCCGTGATGACAGTGAATCTCATTTGATTAAGATAGTCACAGAGAACAAAGAACTATGGGGAACTAGACAGGTTGCCTGCAATGAGGTTAGGATAACCTATTTGGTGGCATATGTCACCAATGCATGATGATCTAGAAGTCCCATTTTTTCCATTAGTAGTTACAATATTAATTCAGAACACTTCAAGTAAGCCACTTGTGAGAAACTAATGTCAGAGTGCAAAATCATCAAACAATAGAATCTTGTGCATCACACATGTGATACCCAGCTTACCTAAGAGATGCAGTTAGTTTATTTTTCTTAATCAAAATCACATAGCTTGAAGCACAGTAGAAAGGCTTTTCATTCAAATTCCATTTCAAAAGTAAAATCACTGCTGGCAGAAAACCAATAGTGACCCTAAAGTCTGACTGTTAGATTCTCCAGTCCTACTGACAGCACCTCATAGTAGTAGTAGTCATAATGGTGCATTTCTCACAGCTCAAGCATCAAATGGTTGCACTCTGATTTCTGCCTCCCAACAGAGAGGATGATTCCTTCTGAAATTGAATGCTTTTGCCCTGCACCAATTAATAAAGGCAATTTGCATTGGTAATTTGAAATGCATGCTAGCTCAACTGACAGATTCTATTATGGCTAGTGGTATCAGTGAAGTCAAGATATAACTGATATACGAGCTTTGTAACAAGCTTTGTTGGCTGCCAAATGGAAGAATGCAAGTCATTATTTATCTCTTCTAAATAATGAGTTGTGCTAATGTGGATTCTGAAAAGTTATTGCTATTTCTGTAAATCTCAAAAATTATGTACTATGAAGTACTTCAGGCTGATTTTCTAAATAAGATCCAAAATTCAAGGCATCTTTAACAATGCAGAGCTCAGGCTGTCATATGTGTGATAGAAACGGCCAAACCCCACAGACATAATGATGATGCAGACTATTGATTTGCTTCTAAAAGGTTGATGCCAGTGCCCTTCCCCCAGTACTATCTGTTTCCAGACTAATGGACTGTGGCATCCACAGAAAGAAGTAACTATAATTCTCAATTGTCTCATCTGGCTAAGTGGTAATGCTAGAAACCAAGCCTAAAAAGTCTGGTCTAACACATACAGCTATCTGGTATGAAAATCTGAGTAGTTTCGTTCATGTATTCAACTTCTACTCAGTAGGTGAATTTTTTTTTGGCTATGGAAGGACTTCTGCATTTTTTTTGCATTGGATACAGACTACTGAACTGTACTGGTGCTTAACATCTGCATTTCTTCTTGCACATAGAATCATAGAATGGTCTGGGTTGGAAGGGACCCCAAGGATCATAGAGCTCCAACCCCCCTGCCACAGGCAGGGACACCAACCTCCAGGCCTGGAGCTACACAAGGTTGCCCAGGGCCCCATCCAACCTGGCCTTGAACACTTCCAGGGACGGGGCATCCACTACTTCTCTGGGCAGCCTGTTCCAGCACCTCACCACTCTTTCTGTAAAAAACTTCCCCCTAAGATCTAATCTAAACCTTCCTTCCTTTAGTTTTAATCCATTCCCCCTTGTCCTGCCATTATCTACCCTTTTAAAAAGTTGAATCCCCTCCTGCTTATAAGCTCCCTTCAGGGACTGGCAGGCTGCAATGAGGTTCCCCCGCAGCCTTCTCTTCTCCAGGCTGAACAAGCCCAGCTCCCTCAGCCTCTCTTTGCAGGGCAGGTGCTCCAGCCCTCTAATCATCCTCATGGCTGCTCAAGAAATATGCCACATTTCTATGTTTCAAACTCAGTAAACAACATGCATTAAGTCTTATCACCTATGTAAGTTTTTAAACTTTTGTTTAAAGGATCAGTGGGCATCTGCAGCACAGAATCAACTCTGAAAAGCTGGGTATCATTGCATCTCCATCACCTAACCTAGCATCCAGCAGTTTATGCCATTGTCAGCTTTGGCTTCATCAATTCTACCCTGTTTCTTCACTGCATCTTGTCTCCCCTGTCTCTTGTGACAGCAGTGGTGCTTCTGTAGCTGTTTGGTTAGCTAGTTCACAGAGCTGATGTAACTGAAAACTGTTTTCCTCCCTCGAGAGATGGGTTTCCCGCTCAACATGTCAGTGATTGGGTTAACCATGTTCAGTGCTGTGGAGGGGAGGAGTTGAAAAGCAGAGTAATACTTCAGCAACTTGGATATCTTCCAGTTGCTACTGAAAGGAGCAGCTCCTCTGTTCTCTCTTCTCTGGATTTATACATGTGGAAATTATCAAATTGCTTCAAATTCTGGAAGTGTAGCATGTCTACTACAAGAAATTAAGCAAGCAGAAGGTTCTTCCCACTAATGCTGGCTTTCATTTGCTCCTTAGATTTGTTGGATTTCATTTGCAGACCCAGAGCAGTATGTCAGACAGATGGTCATGCTGGATAATGCTTTTTGGAGCATTTTGGAAAGCTAGATTCAGTATCTCAAGAACTATCGTTTTTTTAATCTGGTCTTGATTTTTGTTTTGATATCTTACCTACAGACTTTATATCTACATAGAACAACTTGAGGCCGTGCTGGGTGTTAGGTGCTCCTAGAATTTTTCTTTTTTTCAGTCTTCTGAAACCAGAGAAATGGAAAAGCTTTTACTGACAATCGTATTTATTTATAAGTCCATTATGTACTTTCTGGCAGAGGAAAAACAAAATTTGTGACAATGGGAAGCATTTCTGTCCCATTTTTGTATTTCATAGATGTCTGGGATCTTTGATGATTGAGCTAGAGCCTTTCAGTCACTTGGTCCAGTATTACCAGACGAGCTGTCTGCAGGTCGTTTCACTTCCTGGCACTCAAACTGCAAAGGTGGCATTTTTTTGTCTGTAGTGTCTGAGAAACTATTACAACCTGTGAAACCGTTGTTCCTTTTTTTCTTGCAAAGCAAAACTGACAACCTCTCTCCCCTAAAGCTGTGACCTCAGAGAGTTTTTAGACTTGGTTCATCTGCTTCTGTCATCAGTCAACAAATAATGGAAAGAAGCTAAGTAAATAAAATTCAGCCTTTAGCTTCTCTCACAGAAATGCTGGTGCTTCTAAACAAGGCTCTAGCCTTAACGATCAGAACTCAAATGAGAGGGCACTTAATTTTGCTCTGTTTCTGTTGCTTCTCCTCAATTTTTTCTGTAAACTTCACAAAGATAATTTTTTCCCTATGTAATGGGTAAGCATTTTTCTCCAAAGTCTGTTCTCAGTACCTGATCTTAGTGTTTTCATAAATAATTGCTTTCACCAGTTACACAATGAAAGAAAAGTACAGAGCCCAGGAAGCAAGAATTCAATTTCCCCTGTGGTTTGTTGCTGAGAAGCAGATTAAAATAACTAAGATTAAAACTGAATACAGGTTTTGTCAGACAAATCAAAAGAAGGTCCTTTTAGTCTGAAATACAAATATTTGCGGGGGGGGAAGAGGGGAAAGTTTAATACAGCTTTGAAAAGTCAATTTGGATTAACTTTCCTGAGCATCCTCCTGTAAACTGAGTGTCTAAAGAATCTTGTCTGTGCCTGTGCTCAGGTTCTTCTCTGAGCCCTTTAAAAATAAGAGAGACGATGACAAATCTATCCATCCTTAAAATTGCTCCTCTAAAAAAAAAGGAAAAACCCACAACAATCCACTGAGTGGTATTTTTCCAGTATCTTAATCCTCCCTGGAAAATTACTGTAATGTTTAACAATTTTAGCAGATAAAACTTTGATCCAGGTATTCTTATTTGAATTTACAGAATCTGATTGAGGGGAAAAAAATCTCTAAGACTTAGTATCTTTTCAGTCCCTAAAGATGCGGTTAAGTATCTTGTAGCAGTGGATATTCCACATACCAAAGACACTTATGAGTAACTTCACAAGAGACAGAAGTTCCCTGATGTAAATAAATTTTGAAGTGGCACTATAGTGTCCTCTTGTGGTCTTTTACTGTCTAACCTGTGACATTTTCTTAAGAGAACAGCAGCAAAATTTTCAGATGCAGTTAGTGTAGGAACTCCCGTTTAAGTATGACGTGCCCTTCCCTTGCCTTATTTTTCTCCTGGAAATGGCGTATGGAGGACTGCACATTGCACATCCCATAAGCTCTTACTGCTCTGTCCTCAGTTCTTTACATGTGGATGCACGTGTTGTGGTCCTCTCCAGAGGTTTCAGCAAATGCTTATCTTTGTCACAGATTAAATGGATCCTGATCTTTGTTAGTGAGAAACCTTTACAGACAGGATGCCAGTTTCTGGCCTGCTTTGTCCACAACACTGCTGTGATCCTCGGATGTGGAGAAGCAGGAATGTGCTGAAAACTGAAACACTGGCCATGAACTTGCAGAATTTCTGCCAAGCCTCCTGTCTGGGGAAGCTGTGTTTTGGCAGTGGCAAGTTTTGTTTTGTTATTTTTTCTGAGGGTCAGCTCTGGGCTACTTGTTACCCAGGTTCCATTCTCATGGAAAGAAAAAAATCTTTCAAAACAATAAATAATAGTTATGGATCCACTGCTGTGCATATCCTGGCATTTCTCTTTGCACAGTTTTAAATACCATGCTTTTTAAAAACATGTTTGCTTGAAAAAATTAATGTATTTAATTCTTCCAGGTGCCAGGGCATGGTGCCTAACTGTATGGGAGGTAAAAGAGCAGAGTTTCAGTTTCCCAGAGATTTTTTACTATACTAGACCTGTGCTGTCTATATAAACCCCCAAACCTTTCCACCAACCAACAACCCTATTTCTGTTCAAACTAGAATAGATTTTTTTATTCTGGGTCACTACCCTGCTACTAACTCAGTGATCTAGGATATCTCAGGAATACTTCTCATGTCATATGGTTTAGAAATTTCCTGTGATTTCAAAGCATAAATTCACAGATTGGCCCATTGACAGAGAGGAGAGAAGCATTATACTGGCCTGTATTGACAGAGTGCAACATGATTGTTATCTAAACCATTAGAATGCAGGTATTCCACTCAAGGAGTTTCATGTATTTCTGAGAAACAGGGCTCTGGATGTTCTCTCTCAGGCTTCTAGGGCAGTGCGCCCTGTGCAGATACCTCTCAGCTTGCCACATATTCTGCCTGGGGACATAAACACTACAGTCAGCAAGTACAGCAATAAATAACTGGGCAGGTTTTTCCACCAATGAGGCATTTCAAAGTTTCATTTACAGAAAGCTAATTTTAACTTTCTACAAAGCATCTTGAGGTATCATGTTATGATAAAGCACTCCAAATAATGTTAAGGGCAACATAATTTCACAGAAGAATTAAAAAATAAAATCTGACATTTATTTCTAGGGATGACAATTCTTGCTTGGCCTTGATTTTCCCAGTTAGAAAAAAATAAACTATGGGGCATCTCCCCCTGAAATTCAGAAAGATGGGAAGACAAGAAAAGCTGTCCTTAAACACAGTTTCAGATGCTGGGTCTTCTACACTTAAAGAAATGACAAGTGTCTTTCATTGAGGAGTTGAAATGACGCTACTTTTTGTTGCTGTATTGAGGTGATCATTATATATTGTATGTCCCTAAGCTAACATTACTCCAGAGATCATTCACAAAGGCCTTCCCATGTGTGTACCTCATCCCTTCATGAGCACTGAGGCAGGCTGTTTCCTCTACAATATCCTTAAAAGCAATTCCTAATGCTGATGCGAATCGTGGGTTCACCTTCTCCTGGGACGGGCAGCACATGAGAACCTGAGAACTGCTCTCTGTCAGGGAAGGGAGGGAAACACCTTGCACGTGTAAGTCCGTTTCTGGTGTGCAGTCACCATCTCACACTGGGCTGGAAAAGCCAAGTCACTTTTTTTTAATGCTTGAGTGGTGTGACCTGTAATAAGTATTCAAGACAAACTTTACCTTGCTCACCTGCCCTGAGGATTTTTATCAGGCCCTTCAGCAGTTTATCAAAGAACCCAGACTCAAAGTTTCTCAGCCAACCTTTTACTTGGAGTTAACAGCATAGTTGTTCACTGTGGAAGTGTACTGACCTGGCAGCTGGAAGCTTATAGCTACTTCAGGTAGTTCACAAATACCCAGTGGCTTACTAAATAAGAACTGTGCTGTGTCTTTTAAACATTTAAAAAGCGGTTCCTAAGGGCATATCAGAGAGTTCTCGGATTTGCTGATCTTTAGGCTGCAAATTTTCCGAGACTGGTAATGCACACTAGAGCTCCAAAAGATTTTTTTTTTATCAAATAAGCCTTGATTCTGCTAAGCTCATCTCAGTGTTTTTCGCTGTGAAACCACCAGATATATTCTGAGAAGTGCAGTTTGTCTCTGTAGGGGGTGGGGTGCGTAGAGAGGAGAAAAAAAGGAAATCAATATTACTGTTTTATTTTCACTAACCAATCTGTACCTGTATGAAACTGTAACCCTAAATTCCATTTAGCTTTGTAGAGAACAGGTGATTTTCATCCCCTTTAATGAGAGATAACAATCTTCCTAGGTAAATGCTGTAGTATTGTAGATCATCTAGTTTCACGTCAGCCTAATACTCATGTCAGACAGCTATTAAGCTTGTGATGGCCCTCTCATACCATTCAGAAGTAACAATCAGTATTCATACTCAGGAAAAAATCGCCCAGGTTGAAATTTCAGTTCTCTTACAAACGAAATGCTAAACAACAAAGTTGATATGAGTAGATAACTAATCTTTAAACATGGGCTTTATACAAGTCAGTAAAGAACCATCGTCTTTAGACAAAAGAAATATTTGTACTTCAACAAACTTGAATAGTTTCCTAGGGCTAAATTCTCTCCTAAGACATTTGGGTATAATTTTCAATCCAGAGAGGGAAGTTGTTGGTATATCTGCATGAGCTTGATTTTATTTATTTTCTCCCCTTGTGGGATACAATTTCAGTGCCATTGATTTCATGATGCTAAAACATTTTGTGGTGGCACAGATGCATTTTTTGGTGCCTGAAGACAAACAGCTCCTTGCCAGACCTGCTTTCAAAGGGAAGATGAGAAGGAAGTGCCCAGTTTAATACTTCTTCCTGAACAAGCATGACTCTAAAAATACTAATGCTTGAGAATTCTTTCTTATAATCCCCATCTCCTTTTTCTAGGACGTCTTAGTTAGACCAGTTTCACTCAAAAGCTTTATAAAGTGGAGAAGGAGAAAGAAGGCAGAAGACTAAGCATGTATCATCTTGCTTAACGGTGAGTTATTATTTTGCCTTTTTTCTATATAAAATTCTTTGCCCCCTATCAATTAATACTTCATTTTCCCATTTTCTTGGTGGGTCCAAGCTTATTAAGACATACTTATTATGAACACTACTGAAACATAGTTCAACCAAAGAGGGCTAAACAGAACACATTATTTTTTTGTCTAATGGTTCCGCTTTCCTCCAAGGGAAAAACTATTGCTGCAGATAAGACAGTGGACTAAGCAGTGTACCAGGGTGTTTCCAGACTGTCAGAGCTAATGCTTCCAAAATTAACAGATTATCAAAATTAGCCTAACTTGCCCACAGAAATTGTCAGTAAAACTTTAAAGACCTCAGTGGGGTCATATTTACAAATGTGCTCATTTTAGATTTACTGGGAAAAAAGCTCAATCTCACATTAGGTCTTCAAGATACTCAAGTTCTGAATAGAAGAAAAACTGGGGTTTTTTTGTAATCTCCTCCAAAACTGATGAGGCTGTGAGACATACACATGGACATTGTTGTTTTCCTTAACAGAGCAAAGAGACAAAAGGAAAATGTAGGTTATATGAAAGCACAGGAGTTTAGAAGTCTTTCCACCTGTCTGATCAATACTTGGAGGTGTAATTGCTCTGGCTTTCCCCAGAGGTGGCCTACCAGCAAGTTTGTGTTAAGTGAACTGAGAGACCTGTACCCCCTTGGCAGCAGTCACTCCACAGCATGGATCCTTCTTGTTTATTTCAAAACCCAACTAATTAAAAGTAGACATTACTGGTTTCTCATGAACAAAGCATTCTCCCTCTTGCTTGTCTCTCTTCTGCTCATTATACATTTTTCTTTCCCCCAGTGACCTGGGGGTTGCTTTGCAAAAGGGCTAGACGAACTCAGAAAGCTAGGGATAATGTTTTTGGAGCACGGGAAAGGTCTACTCTTATGGTCTTCCTCTGCTCTAAGCTTTATATCCTCCCATAGACTCCAGTGCCATCCAAAACCAAAACCTGCATCAGTAATGGATTGACTTGCCACTGTAGAGGTATTTCTTGAATGAGGAGTATTTTGGTAAAAAGTCTACAAACTAGTTCAAGCTGATGCTCCATAGTAAAAGGCACAAACTGTTCTCTAAGGCTTTTTTCTGATGATCACCTACTGTATTGAAACGGGATCCGTTTACTTTCAAGGCTAGCTTTCAAACACAGACAATAAATAGCATTATCAACTATTAAACTCCATGTGAAGGCTACTGTATGCGAAATGCAGGCCAAGATACCCATTGCCGGCACTGCCTTTTTCAAATGTGAAGGGAAAACTTAAGTTTGCTCTCTTGGGGACAAGGGGTCGAGGGGCTGGCGTGCTCCAGGCTTTATGGGCCCTGTCACCGCACACCCCACTACCTCCCTCAGTGGGAAAGAACAATGGCGCAGCCCCGGCTCCCAGTCCCCTGCCTGAGCAGCGGGGCCACAGTTCATCTGCCCCGGCAGTCTGCTGCCTTAGCAACTGCCTGCTTTGCATACAGCCAGAAATACCCTCGGCTCCAGCCGGCATTCAGATTTCCCCAGGGTAGTATTTTACCCTGCGCTGCCCCCCGCCCTTCGTGCAGCCATGTTTCCTGTCTCCCTCGGGCTTGCTCCGTTCGCGACGTTATTTCTGAGGGTTTTGTGCTGCCAGCGGCGAGACCGAGCTCAAGAGGAACGCCCCAAAACCGCCGCAAGCACAGGAAGCGGGGACAGCTGCCGCAGCTGAACTTAACGATAGCTTGCATGAAAATGAAGCGGCTCTCGGGGTGACAGCACGCCTTTAGTCGGTTGCCCGTTGTTAGGCCGAAGGCCAGGGTGTAACAGTCTGCTGGGACTCGGGAGAATTTTCCGTTGGCGCGCTCCGCTCCTCCACAGCCTAGCAGGGCTCCCGCTTGACCTGCCATCGCCTCGCCTGCGGATGCTGTCCCCACGCCACCTCCTCCTGGGGTTTTGCGACCGTCCGGCCCCTGACAGGAAGCGCACAACCCACCGCCCCGACTCCGGCAGCCGCTAACGGAGGTGCTGCTTCACCCAACGCGGCCTGTCGGGGCCGCTCACCCCCCGCCCCACAGCGGCCCCCGCCCTGGGCCTGGGCGCGCCGCGCCAACGCCCTCACCGCATCGCTCCTGCCCAGCAAATGGCAGCAGGCGGGAGGGGGTCGGAGGCGGCTCGGGGCACGGCGGAGGGAAATTTCCTCCCCGAGGCGGCCTGTCAAGGGAGGGCCGCGGGCGG
>VZTU01006250.1:35955-158609 GCA_013400835.1 Zapornia atra | reverse complement strand
GACTGCGGCAGACAAAGGCGAAGGCTCCGGGAGCGGTGAGGGGTGCCGCGCCCGGAGGAGGAGCCCCCGTGGGGTCCGCTGGGGCGGCGGCGATTCCGCTGTTGCCGGGGCCGCCGTGGCGAGGCCCGCGGGGAGCTCGGCCCGGCGGACGAGCGTTGTCGCCGACTCTCAGCCCCGGTGGCCCGGGCCGAGCGGTGGCAGCGCAGCCCGCGTGGCTGCGGCGGGCCCTTCGGATGCGGGCGGACGGGGGGTCCTCCCCTGCGCAGAAGAGCCGAGGGGGGCACGCTCGGGGATCCCCCCCGGGGATTCCCTTTGCTCCGCAGCCACTAGTTGATAGCCGGGGGACGGGTGTTATCATGCTCCCACAAGCTGCAGTCTCCGGGCGCGATAAGAGTACGTGGAGATACGCTAATGTTTGCTGTGCTCCACTGCCAAAATAAACGGGTGACAGAAAATTGAGGTAAATTAGCCGCATCTCAGGTGACCGCTTTTCTTGCTTATGTCATCTTAAAAAACGCGCCTGCCCAGCCTGGCCTGTCTCTCTCAAACTGGGCCCTTGAATGCCACAGCGTGTGTGTAGTGGCTGTGTGGCTATCACGACTGCTCCTGCTAGGCAGAGCTGCTTTTTGTTAGCGGTTAATTTATTCCAATTACAATGGAGGATCACGTAAGTAGGAGGGGATTTTGGGTGGTGGGAAGTATATCTTTAATCAGGCAGCTAATAGTGCTGAGCCTGCCTTGGTGTTTTGCTGTGGCTTTTAGGTATAAATCAATTTAAATGCAGTGAACGTTTCTCCTGAGAAGATGAAGAACACTTAGATTTGGAGAGTAGAGTAATTTCTGGTAAAAGGCTGGTCTAGCTCTTTGTGGGATGTATTCTTTTTTTTCTGCCTTAGTTATGTTTAGTTCTGTAACCTTTAGGAAGAGGATCTTCCCACGGGCTGAGCTGGTGAATCTGACTTGCCCTCTGAATCATGAGTGACTCTAAGCAACAAAAGAAAAATCAGTAAACACCTGACCTGTTCTTCTTCACCAGTGCAGTCAGACTTTTCAAATGCAAATGTTATTGGATGCACAATAATCCCTGAAGGGAGCCTGCACTGCTCAGGCCTGTGTTCAAGGAAGAGAAAAGGGTTATTTTGCTGAGTGATACTCAGCTGTCATGAGATCAAGGTCCAGTGCTCTGTCAATCTGTGTTTCAATCTCCAATATGTACTTTTTTTTTTTCTTTTCCCCTTGCATAGTTTTCAAATTAATTTTAGATTTCATATGTCAAGCAGCTTACATAGGCCTGATGTCCATTATGGCAGTTCTTTCCACTTGTGGTGTGGGTGTTTTGGTGTGATGAAAGGTAGGTCCTTTTTCCAACTTGTCTGTCACTGCAAACAGTTTGAGGCTTTAGCCCAAAGGCTGTGCAGGGCCTGCTCTTCACTTTATTTTAAATAAAAAGGCCTGGTTTACTTGCAGGTTACTTAGCATGTAGCTTGTGTATGAAAGTCACAGGTGCTTTTTGTCTGTCTCAGCAGGTTGAGGTGGAGGCTTCATGGGATACTTTTTCCCCAAGCTAGCTTTGGCTGTGGGTTGATGAGTGTGGCTTGCGGAAGCCGCTGCGGTGGTGGATAAAGGAAGGTCAGCTCAAACTGCCTGTCACTGGGAAATGAGACTGCCTGTAGGATGTGTGCAAACAACAGAAGTCAGGATACTCAGCTCCCCGTCGCAGTCTATCAGTACCTGGCAAGCTGTGATCTCTGAAGTGCTGCTATTCTGACTGCAGCATAGAATTGTGCTGCTGGAAGTTAGCTGAGTGTCTTCATCTTAAAACTGATAAATATCTAGTAACATCTCTATTAATGTATGGTAGCTAGTTCTGTTTCTGTTTGATCTATAACTGCCTTCTATTTTTTAATTTACTTTCGCAGTAATTAAGTGTTGTTTCATATCCTCAGGGTGTACGTATAGAGATAGGCTCTCTTGCTTACCTGTACTGACATGTATGTTCTTCTCCACTAGCCTTTTCCATCTCTTCCTAGGTTTCTGGCTCTCTATAGGGGAATCTGAACTCCCCTGGGTTTTGGTGCATCTTTCTACATCCCGTGCAGACTATGGTAGCCTCTTATTCTGGGGAGCATTGATAATATGACATGGTAGAGATTAAAGCTCCTGGTGAAGATGGTATCTCACAGCTGCTTAGTGCTAACTGGAGCCTGCAAACTGGAGGGAAGAGGGTGACCCTCCAGAGGATGCTCTGGGACTCATGGAGGGATTTGTTGTTGTTGGTGATGCCCTGAGTCCAGATAAGGTAAACTTTGTCTGACTTGAATGCATCGTTTCAGAGTTTGAGGTTGTGGCCTTACCAAAGTGCCTACAATTCATATTGGCACTGCTTGTATGCCTGCAGAGCTGCCTGTTGGCCAGTCTTGCTGTGCAATCAATCAGTGCCTCTGTAGTCAGAACTAGGAATTGACTGCAGTTGTTCTGGTGAATCTTCTCCAGGGAAGATTTTATTTTATCAGCTTGCTGTTCAGAACCTTAGTTAAAGAGTTTTGTTCCAGGTTGCTCAGTTTGATCAGAGATGGGTTAAAGTGACACATTAATCCTACAACCTATCATGGTAACTCTATAGATACTGTGTAACTGCGCAGAGCAGTGGCTTTGTTGTCCAGCACTCCTTGCACAACCTCTTAGGCTGTTGCTTATGATTTTGACAGATTCTTGTTTTGCTCTGACCTTCTCACTCTGTTTATTTGTCCTAGCCTTGTTTTTTTGAATGTTTCTGTTGAATTTTGCTTTATTGGGGACATCAAGTGATATTGTGCCATGTAAACACTACAGATGTGAAGCCATTTGGCAGTAGAATTTCTCACAACCATTTCCGTAAGAAGACATTAGTCAGTGTGCAATAGTTACTCTTCCCAGATAGCTTTAGTGCTTGCTTGTGAATAAAATTAGTTTTTTTTTTTCCTAAGCAGGTTCCACCAACTGCCACTGCTTGTAATAGATTTTGACATCTTCCATTTAGAAAAAGAAGTACAAAGAATTATCCTGTGATCCCATGATAAACATGTGAGCCCTGCTTTATGGATCGGCAGGGATGAGAAATGTGAATTTGGCATCTCTTCGGTCTTTGAAATAATGCCAGCATGTTAGGTTGGGTGCATAGGGTAAGAGGAGGGACAGCGGGGTCTGAATAGTGTTTAAAAAAACCAAATAAGCTTTGCTTTAATAGGAATCTCAGCTCCACAGTGATTGTGTACCCTGTTAACCAAAGTGCGGCACTGTCATGTGTCTTGTGGGAGGTTATTTATCTTCCTGTGACTTTTGGTTGTGGAAACGAGACACTAATCAGCTTGGTGTCACTAACCAGCTTTGGTCAGCTGCCACCCTTGGTTTTTGCCAATGAATTGCTCTGCTTATGTTGCAGTTATCACATGGCTTCCTTTCAGCCCAAAGTTTTCTAACTGGACTGGAGACCTTTTCCTTGTGCTTACAGTCTGCATCAGTATGTACAGTGCCCCTGTGCAGCAACAGATTGTGTTGGTTGTTTGCAATGAGCTATTTGCAAGAAGATGGATTAAAAAAAGTCCTGGTTTACTGCCTTTATATGTGGTAACTTCCTAATAAAGATTTTAAGTTTTTTGCAAGACTTGAAATAAAACTCAGGTAAAATATGTCTGAAAATACTTTCAATGGGGATACGTAAATCATTCAAAAATTCCTTTTCAAAGAGCTTAATTCTTATATGTAGGTGTTTTGGCAAAGCCCAGAGATAAGGTGAAATTAGTCATGTAATGAATTAGATACTACAGCTAACTAGGAGTGACAGAAACATGTGTCTCAATAAATTTTAGGTTATCTTAAATTAAAAAACCCCTCTGCTAGCAGCAGTGTGGGTAAATGGCGCAGTTACAGTTGTCACCACGGGATGTTTTTGCATAATCTCTGTAGTTTGTACATCTTCAGCATTGCTCCTGATGCCTGAAAAGTGCCAGAAGTCATGGAGGAAGGGAGCCTGGGGGGGAGTTGAGGCAGAAGCTCTGAATTGTTTGGGAGGAAAGTAAGCAACCTGAGAATAGAAATACCCTGATGTCAGTGAACTGTCTCTATTGGTAGTTCGTAAATAGTAAGGAGACAGCAGCTTCTTCAATTTAGTTGCATTTTGATGAGGGAGGGTGTTTTCTGTTCTGCTAAGCTTGGTATCTGTTTTGCCTCTCTGCAAAGTTTACTGTGTAGTTTTGGAGATAATAAAGGTGTCCTGTCAGTGCTGAATATGTCAGGATTTGTTTCTGTTCCATAAAAGGTGCTTGTAGGATACATTGCAGCGGTCATAACTGCAGATCCTGAAAGGGGTCTTGGCAACAGGGTTGTCCTTCTGAAGCCCTGTGGGGTGGGGTTTTTGTTCTGTTTGTGCAATGGGCAATTAGCAGAGCACTGATAGTGGTGCCAAACTCCAGAATCCTTTTTTCAACAACACACGTGCATAGATAAGTGGACTCTTGCTTCAGATAAGGAAAGATAAGAGTGCAGTATGTGAAAAATGAGAGTGGGGAAGTACTTTGTGACGTGCTTAGCTGTTCCTAACACTTAGGGGGGGTGAAGGAGATGGTATATACTTTCTTTGTAGCCTGTAAGCAAAGGAATTTCTCAGAGCAGTTCATTTTAGGGGAGGCCATGGTGGGTACCTCAAGTTTCTTTCAGCAGCATACAGTTTGGTAAGGTTTAATTCATCTATAATAATGCTTGCTAGGGAAAGAAAAAAAAGGTCAGGTTGCTGCATAGGCTGTTACTTTGCTGGGCAAGTCTCCCACACCTCTTGGGTGATTAAGATAGAGCTGCAGAGGCTGCGGCTGTCCTGTACCAAGGGGATCTTGGTGCCAGCTGTTGGTGGCCAGGAGACTTGGCTAAATATAGCAAACACGGGCCTTTTGTGGGTGCTCTGGTATTTCAGCTATTTGCAGAAGCTATGGGAAGGACAGTTGTGATACTCCTAAGTGATCTGAAAGCAACTCCTGTAACTCTGTGTCTGTGTGTTTGTGGTTCTGTATGTGGCAAAAAACTGAGAGAAGATAGGAACCCCCAAACAACCCTCTGTGTGCCTTTTTGTGCTCTGGAGAACACCTGCACTGGAAGGCTAAGAGACTGCACATGAAAAAACGTGGATTTTCCATTGAAAGCCTGCAAGTGCTCGCTCCTTTTGAGTTGCTAAATTTCAAACTTGAGTCTAAGTTTGGCTATTTTTTTTAAATGCAGAAGCTATATTTTTTAAAAATTAAATTTCTGCATTTTTCTGAAGAAATTAAAATTTATTCTTGGGTTTCTTTTATTGTGTTGGTAGTACATATCTCTCTCATGTATGAAACTCATTTGTGTGTTCTCTTCGATTTACCCTTGCAAATTCCTTCAGTGCTTCACTTCAACATGGTGGCTTTTCTTTACTCCACTGCAACAAAGTTAAGGGATGCATTTTTACACGTTCTTCAGTGCAAAGTTTAAATTTGGCTTTTGCCCTAAAGTTGTGTGTGGAATGGTGATTAAGGTACTTTGCAGCCTCATTTGACTAGGAAATGCAGCCAAACATAATAAATGCAGCTCGCTGAAGTTAAAAGAGCAACCACCACCTTGGGGATGATCTTAAGAGATCACTGCTTTCTTTTTATGTGTGTGTGTAACAGAATGGGAGAGAAAAGCTGCATTTGGGTTCTGCTTCCAAGATCAAGTTGAAGATTTATACCTCTTCTTGACTATGACATAACAATTTCATGTGCAGACCAACTTGTGTTATGGAAAAATCACTATTATTATCAATATGTGGAAGCAAGGTTTATTTGATCAGCAGGTTTGTGTCTTCAACCTGCTGGCTCAAGGTTTGTCTTTAAATACTTTGATCCGTGACCTGAAGTATAGAGAAAAAATTGCACCATTTTAAGACACCAACTAAAGCCTATTAGAATTACATTTTGGGAACATTTCTGTTGTCTTCAGTAACCTTTCAGTCAGAAATTTTGAATCTCTTGATTGTACTAAGCTGATTTTTTAAAAAATTGTCACAGATAAGGAAGTTTCAGTATTTTTTTTTGTTGTTGATTGATTTTGTAAAAACTCTTGATTATTAGTTCTTAGTGGGCATCAGTTTAAATGATGCCAAGCGATCCCTTAGCAATAAGTACTGTTCTTGTTCTTTCAGTTGAGCTGCTTTGGATGATTCTTTTGGTATACTTGGATTCTGTCACGCATGGGGAACTGTGCATCCTTCACAGTGGCTGCTGAGATGAATGCTAAGCAAACAGGGTCTTCTTTTTAAGCAAGCAGAATAGTGAAATACCACACACACAAAATATTAGTCTTTCAGCAAAATTAAACACCCAATGCACATTTAATATGTTCTATAAAATGAAACATCTACATCATCAGCAAAAATAGTTTTTATAACCCATGTAGGCTGAACTTCTCTGGATTTTTGGATATGATAGTGTTTTGTTTACTGTTATGAGGTACAGGTCCCCTTTCTTCTGCCATCCCCTGCACATCTATCCAGAAGTTATTTTGAGGGCTGTCTCCTGCCTATTTGTCTTGAGTGGCTCTTATTTTTTTCTTTTTTAACCACTGTTTCCTGAGTCTCAAACTGTCACTTCTGAGCCATTAAAAAAGAAGTTACTGGAGTTAATGGAGTAGCACTTTTTCCTAATAGGTCACATAATGGGGCTTTACATTTTGTGGTAGGTATTAGGTTTGTCCTGGAGAAGGACACTGTTTCCTTCCCAGCAGTCTTAATTCATGTCTGAGCAGCAGAGAGATGGGTTAGAACGGTTCCGGGAATACTTACTTTCTTTTTTTTGTAAATATATTTTTGTTCCTATTAAAGGTACTTAAGGGATTGTTTTTTTTCCCTTATTCATCTTTTGATCTTCATTCTGCTCTGTAGGACAGAGAGGTGGAGTTTGACATGCAGAATAAAGCACGAGCTGCCCAAAAGGAGCTTTGACTCAATTAGCTTCCGATGAATGGGGAAGGTTGATAGCTTGGCGGTTTTGCCAAGTGAGCTATGCTGTGCTGGCTGGAGACAGCCAGGGACTTGTTGGAAATGTAAATGAAATGGCATTTTGCTGAGCACAAGATGAGAGGATGGTGCCAGGCTGGGCTGCTGGGGTGAGGGAGGGGATGGCTGGTACCAGTGAGGGGATGGTCATCGTCCCACCTTTGTGTTGGTGGTCACAGAGCTCTGACAGGGAACCGGGAGGCTCATTTGCTTACATCATGGCCTAGCAGCACTTCCAAAGGTATTCAGGTTCCAGGGTTGCCCTGGAAGTTTGTCCCACAGGTCCACCTTGAATCCAGAATGCTTAATTTGTTCCCTCCTCCCCACCCCACCCAAGTGACCTACATTGTCCTAGAAGCCCAACTCTTTCATTGACTGACACATGGCCTGTAATATAATTAGGATGCAATCCATTGATTACTTTGAAAATGAGAATCAAAGCTGTAAGCCGATGTTGGAAGCTGGCTTGCAGGGAACTGTAGCAGAGATTGTATAACAAGATCCTGGGAGCAGAGAGATGACGCAGAGCTCTGTGTTTAGGGCAGAGCCATGCTGTACTATGTATGGGTTCAAACTAATTATGCCAGAGCAAAATGTTTTTTGGTTGGGTTTTTTTTTTTCCTTCTACAGTCTAATTACCAGCCTTTGTTTTCATCTCCTGCAAGTACTCAGCAATGTCTTGTATTTATCTGAGGGATTCGGAACACTGTTTAATGGTTACAGATACCTGCTTATTGTGAAGCAGGTTAGACCATCCAAACTTTTGCTTCCACTTCCATGTCAAACAGAAAAAGATATTTTTTTTTATGGTGTGCCATTAGAAGCTGCTCATTTGCTGAGTTAGAGTAACTCCTATCGAGGGCAAACTTGTCGAGACTTGCTCTTGCATACTTTAAATTGCTGATTGCTTCAGTAAAACACAATTTTTTATGCCTTGGAGTATAGTTGTTTCTCATAAAATTGCCTATAGCTGTGCTAGTTTGTGTTATGACCCTGTCACAGCTTGCAGCAGCCCTGAGGTTAGTTCCTGTGGACAGAGTCCACCTCTGAATTTCCACGTAGGTCAGATCTCAGTCAGGAGCAATTAAATTCTAAATAATGGAGCTGGCATCGCTTTCTCTACTACTTGCTATAGTGTATTTTATCCAGAGCTGATGCAAAGGATGAAGGTGGAAGTTCTTTAATAGTTTTGCAGGTCTGATTCAAGAACGGACCACTCCTAAATATTTTTGGCTTTCTTCTCCTGAGGTTTTCACTGCCCGGTTTGAGATTTCACAATATGAAGTGTTCAGCAGCAATACCACTTGTCTGTCTCCCATCAACAGGATCCCTTCCTTTCCCTTGGTTCTTATTTGTGTTCTGCACCCTATGATGGGACATGATCTCCCAGGCACAGCTGTTTCTAGAGCATCAGAAGCCAGCCCTTGTCAATCTTACCCGTATTCAGTTCCCACAGGGATATAACTTAAATCTTGGCTCCTGTGCCTGAGCAGACACAAGCTATTAACTTCTGATGTAGCTATATGGCCCAGAGAACCTGTCAAGGATTAAATTTGGGGACATTGCAGCCCTTATGTTTGGAGTGATGTTTGGTAACCAAGCAGTGGGATGATTATCTGCCTTGTGTTTTAAAGCTGGAACTCCAGGTGACACACAGAGAACCATTTAATTGCAGTGTTTTGCCTTTGCCCTTTTAAGTCAGTGTATTCTAGGTTTTGTGGTAGAAGCATATGTTAAGCAGAACATATGTCCCTGAGTGTCTTCTTAGATTCTGTTTCATGTGCTTGATTTAATCCCTGACTGGTGGAGCAGAAGACAAGTGATCTAATGTTGCCCATTGCTCATTGAAGAGTTTCTCTAAGCTAATGTGTTGTACTCATTTTGCTCTGATGCTCTTGCAAGCTGATGAGCCTTTTGTAAAACGATGGTTAAGCCACTGTGGCTGCTCCACATACTTCACTTGGTCTTCATCTGTGCAGTGTTGCATTGTGAAATGTTTTGTGCTCTTTTGGAGGGCCTGTGAGCTTGGTATAAATGTGTATTTTACAAGAACTGGGGTTTGTTCCTTATCAAGTGCAATGTCAGAGCAGTCTCCACCCTCCAAAATGTTCTGTGGGATGGAGTGTCTTTGCTTGGAGAGCTCTCTTGCTGACTTGTACTTTCTTTCAGTATTATGACCTAAGTTACAGTGAGTTTTGGCTGTTTGTAGCACTTCACACCGAAAGGTCAGCTCATCATCCTTGGAGTATATACAAGATTAGCTCTTTATTGTCTGTCTTAATTTTCTGTTTTCCTTAGTTAAAAAAATATCTCACACTTTGTTTTCATGTGGAACAAAGTACTCTCAAATGTAAGAAAAATCTGATGCTCAGCACTTTCTGTATCAGTTAACTGAAAACCTAATAAAACGTTCAGCTGTAACTGATGACAGATGTCCTTCTGCTGTCTTCCAGGAAGGGATAGCAGATGTCTGTGTACATACATTGACATTTACAAAGTAATCAAACCTCATTCTTTCCTGCTCTTTTCTGGTTAGCACTCTGGCTTGTATCTCCTCCATTTCCACTTGCACCCTGTAGGAAGTTTTTTGAGCCGGTGGCAATACTGACTGAATGGTCACTGTTCCCATCTGCTGGTTCTCACTCCATGGTTTGTGCCTGTGCAGTTATTTCTTTGGCACATGCTGAGTCGGAGAAGGGGGCAAATCTCTCTGAAATTGTGGTGTGTGTTGTGGGGTTTCTTTGGAGTTTGCATCTGTTGTTCACTGATCAGGGCACACTGCACAGCCACAGTCAGCTGAACGGCTATAGGGCCGGAAACAATTTTCTATACCTGGTATCAGAAAGAAAGGTGAGTTGAATATCACATTAGATCTGCGTGTTGGTCTCCCAGATGTATGTTGCCCAATCACAGAGAAAGTGAGAACACTTTACAGGAGGGTAAGAGGCTTTTCCTGAGGCAGGAAGTATGCTCCACTGCTTCTCCCTGTATTTTGGTACAGGGTGTGCTGTATCTGAGGTGCCTTCATGCATGTGAAGGGACAGTCTCAGGGAGGATAGTCGTGAGAAATGATTTGGAGTTGTTCCACATGAAAGAACCTCTGAAGTGCACTGCAGTGAAGTACAAAAGTTGTTTTTATAGTGGTTTTTTTCAGCTGGCAATGACAAGTTGTATTATGAAAGCTTCGAAGTGATGCGAGTTCCTAAATCCAATTTCTCAGAAGTCATTTGGCATCTTTAATTACACAGGCGTTGTTGGTGGTTGCACCTGCAGTATAACAGATAAGTCTCAGCGTGGTGTGCTGGTATCCAGGGGACCCTCCTTATGAATGGGCAGGACGGAGTGGGCTCTGGTAATTATGAGCTGCTTAGAATCATAAGTTAATATTTACTTGAGTATTTTATAGAAACCTCTGTTTCATCGTGCTGATGTTTTTTTCTGTTTGTTTCTGTGATCTTGCATATGATTCGTCCATTAGTGGGTAATCATATTAAAAAGTATTGAAGATGGAAAGAAATACATCACTGTATTCACTTGAAAGCTGAAATGCCTGGAGGGCTAACGTCACAGAGCTATACTTTTCATGGCATTAGCAGCTTTAAATCTCTCTCCGATTCCACACTCAGCAAGCAGATGATTTGTGGTGCTCACTTGCCTGAGTAAGTGTGCAAGCAGCCAGCAGTGTGCCTCTTCTGTGTGGCTGGGTTTGGATTTCACAAGTAGCGTTTTCAGTAAGGTCCTGACACTTGTATATCTTCTCAGTGTTGAAAGGATTGTACTGCCAGGATTGTATCAGTGTCAGCTTGGTTTCCTGTAAGAAACCCTTTGGCTTCCTGAAAGAGATCAGCCCCATTCAACATTGCAATCAAATCAGTTTGTCAGAGGAGGTAGAAAGAAGTTCATTTGGGAATACAGTGTTATTAAACTTGTCCAATCCTCAGGACTTGGCAAAGAAGGCATTTACTAAAGCATGCACTAAGAGCAGAAGGAAGAATAATGGTAAACCAAATTACTGAAAATGGCAAAGAGCTATTGCTAAAGGGTAAGTACTTCTTGTTGTTATTAATACTTGCAAAGGCTTTTGGTGTTCCAAAACTATCAGCGTGTCTTAACTGAAGAATAAAATCATTGTGCTTTCTGAAACGCAGGGTTAATGAATTGCTGACTCCTTCGAGCTGTGTAGTATCAGTCAACTTGACTGCAAAAATAGAGAAGCTTTACCAAAGTACAGTGGAAGTTTGATAGTAGCTCCATATACATTTATCTAGGGATAAATCAAAGACCTGTGCCTAATTGTACGTTTAATTCTGTGTTCTGGTGCAGCCTAACTGTTGCATAGGTTGTTGTCTGGGAAAGTTTCGGCTCTTTCTTTCATGCAGAACACAAATGCAGTCTTTAGGACTCCAAACTGCTTCAGAGGAACTAATACATTATCAACAAGACAGCGTTTAAATTTAAGTTTTGGTAAAACCATGCTTGCTTTGTGCCACTTTTATAGATGCCAAAGCTGTTGCTGATTATATATATGTACGTGTTACCTGCAGTGTAGTGTGGAATGCATTTTAAGAAGCACAACTATACTTGTTGGATAAAGTCCAGTAAACTCAAAACTTTAATGGCAGGGTCAGTTTAGCAGTGAAGCAAATAACGTCATGTATTGGTCTTAAAATGGTGAGTGAACACGATATATTCATAAAATGTCCACTGCTGTTAATAGTTTGGCCTCAAGCTGCTGTTTCTGATGGAAGTGTGTGTCTGGGTCTGGCATGTGAGAGCTCAGTGTTGTCAGTGGGACTGATTGTTGGAGCCTGTGTTTGAAGTACAGGGGATCTCTTTGCTGCCTACAACCTCTCCAGGTAACAATCTGTCCTTTCATTCTGCTCTTCTTTCAGTTCATAGAGCCTTACTGGTGCATGGCTGCTTATCTAGTGCAACTTTGGCCTTTGTTTTCATAAAATACTGGGTCAGCCTGGAATTCACAGCTCATGGTTTAGGGCACCTTCAGTGGAAAAAATCTGGTAGCCCAAGGTGTCAAGTGGACAGCATGAACAGACTTCACTCGCTCCATTACTAATGCCTAGTTTGTACTGTGAATTAGTTTTATCTAACAAGATGCAGTGCTCAGTCTTTCCTGTTTCTCCTACTTCTCATTTAACTGTAATACTCCTAATAAACAAAGAGAAATCCTCACACCTTAAAACACCCTCCACTCCTCCCCAGCCCAAGAACAAGTTTTCAGAACGTTTTGAGAAGTGTATTTTTTCTGAGCTTGGAATGCCACTATCAGTCTTTTGCTACTGCAAAATAACAGAATTCTCATTTTAACAGGGAAGTTAAGCCTTAAATCATGACTTTCTGGTCTTGCATGAAAAAAGTTATTTGGATAATACTGATTGCTTTGTAGCTGAAGTGAAATAAGTATTTGTCACTATCAAATTTGTCATGTCAGCTGCCTGTTCTGGTGCCACAAAGGAGTTAGTAATCAGAATTTTCATTTTACAAATGCTTTGTGCTTCTGGCATGCTGTGTGCTGTCCACGGAGAGACAAGCATTTCTAATAGGCTACCTTCTTTTTATTATTATATTTAAAAAATAAGATCTCTGCTTTGAACTATTACTGATGCTAGCATTTTTGCTAAGCAGTTGAAAGTAATTTAAGAGAAAGAGCAATATCTGATTTATCTTAAAAAAAATTTAGAGATAATGATCTCAGCCAAAATACAGTTGTAATTTTAATTTGTTCTAGTATCCCAAATGAGCCAAGGAAGAGATTTTATTACAGTTCTGGGAGCAAGTAAGAGTTTTGTTAGCCCAGCACATGTGAGGAAACATAAATATGTAAGCAGATTTAGAATGTATTTGACATCAAGCTGTCATCTACCTGTTTCTTAGGTTATCTTAATATGACAGCCTCTTGATACACTTTGACAATGCTCTCAGAGATACCGAGGTTCTTGAACTACCTACCAAGAAACTCACCCAGTGTTTTGTGTTCCTCAGCAGTACTCACTCCTGCATAACTCCATGGCAGTGGGCAGTGAGAGAATGCTCTCTGGGCACAGCAGCCGAGTTTTATCTCACTGTGCAAGTGCCTGGGACAGTAGTATCATTGTTAACATCTGGAGAGTGTTTTCTCAAGAACTGTGTTAAAACAGCTTCTTTTGTAGAAACAAACCAACCAGAACCCCAAAGTGTAATACAAATGGACATGGACAGCTTTTTAATATTAAAACTTAAGGCTGTGAGCATGTCTTCCAACATGACTAAACCAACATGACTAAAATTACCTGGTTATGCAGGGAAGCATTCTGCCTGAAAACAATTGCTCTTCTTTTTTCCCCCCTCTGTAGAATACCTATCTTGGGTGTCTTCTTTTGCTTCTAGGTCTTGTGAGAACAGTAAGTGTAGCAAGCCTGTTTTGGTTTTGTGGTCAAGTATTAAGCTGAATTCTGGCCAGATTGCCAGTTGTGTAGAAATTTGCAGAGGATTTTGACACATGAAATCTGGACTAGTGTAAATAAATTGTAACACAACTAACTTGCTTTCCAAAGTGGGATCAATTTTGCATAGCATACCGTCTATAAATTAGATTTGTATTTAAGTTATCCTCTCTTCAGAGGTAATTTGCAGCATGCCAAGGTGTGTGCGTGGGAGAGACATGCCAGGCATCAGCAAATTGAGCCATCTCTTGCTGAGTAAATAGCGAGCATACGTGATTAGTTGACTGTACCTGCCTGCTGTTTAGACAGTTGAAATTAGGTTAAAGGAAGTCCACACCAGCTGCTTGGGTATCAGCTTTAATTTCTAATCTTAGATTTCAATGTTATTTCTCGATGGAATATTAAAAGTAGGAATGATTTCAATTTTTTGTATTAAAAAAATAAAAGTCTGTTGTTCTTCAGGCAAGAAAATAGTTCAGGTTGTGTCCCTAGCTTTCTCAGGCTTTGGCCAGTGATGCTTGTTAAGTAGTGTCTGAATAACAGAAGAAAGTGGTGTTAGCAGCTACGCAATCTATATAATTATTTTTTTTTAAATACTGTGGTGTACACAAAGGAGTCTGTACATGCATAGTACAATTACAAGTGAGATATTAGCTCTTATGCTGCTCCAGAAATTAAATTACATTGAGGGGAGGAGTGTTTGGCTGTCGTTGAAGATGGTTTTCTAGCAAATATCTGCTGTTTGTCAGTTATGAAGAGGTAAATAAACCAACGGTTTCTTTGTCAAGTGTAGCATTTGTGCTTTTGTTTATGCTAAAATTCTTTGAGGAAATTGATCCCCTCAGTTAAGATTTATCTCTTGATATTTCAGGCTGGGAGGATTATGGTGTCTGCGTGCCATCAGCACAGGTTGGAGCCAGATCTGGAGTTCTGTCCCTGGCAGAACATGTCTGAGCCTGGTGTATATGTGCCTACCAGCTGCTGTTCATTAGCTCAGATACATGCCTGTAAAAGCAAAGTGGCAGAAGCTTGTTGACAGAGTTGAACTCTCTTGGGGATTTTTTTTTTCCCCAATGTTTTAAGCCTTACTGCAGTTTAATTAGCATTACCATAATTTTACTTCTCCTGCTACCTGTGCTGGCTATTCTAAAGCTAGTCAGACCATGCTGATCTGTGCTTTCAGCATGCCTTAACTTGTTACGGAGTCAGAGCTGGGTCCAAGTTAGTCATGTCCAAAGGGAGAGATCTGAGGTTGTTTTAAGATGTACTAATTTCCCCTTATTTAACTGAACATGGTGAAGTAGGGGAGTGGTAGCTTTCTTTAAGCGAGTTCAGAAACTGACAACAGAGGAGAATAAACCCTTGACAGGTCGAGTCATGCAACTTCTTCCTGCCACCTTCTCACAGGGATGATTATTAATTTACTTTGGCTGAGTACTTTATCACTGTGAAGCTTCCTGGTCTGTCTTTATATTAGTCTCATTGTGAGTTATACTTCAGCTTTCATTTATCCTAAATTAGTCTGTCTTCCTTAAAGTTACTTGTATAGTTTCTTGTATGTGTTTTATACTCATAGAATACTCATGTATACTTAGATGTGTTATACGGTTTCTTATACGTGTTTTGTCTGTAATTCTCTCTGAATTCTGGTTTTCATTCCTCAGTTGCTGAAGAAAACACAATGACTTGCACTGAGTGCTCAAGCAGTGTAACCCTCACTCTGGCCTTACCCTGTTCCAAAAGGATGAACACTGTCCTCTCTGTTCTTTTTTTTTTTTTTTTTTTTTAAATAAAGACAACATAAACCTTTTGGAGAAGGATGAAATAAAGCCAGTCAGTAGAATATCTGCTGCAGTTTTCAACAGTGTTTTTTCTTGGCAATGAATTAAGTTAGGCAATAGTTTTACATCTTGCTTTTATTCTGTCTCCTGGGTTGTGTGTTCGCATGTCTGGGAGTGTGCACACCTAGGAGTTTCAGGTTGTGTTCCATGGGCATCTTTGATGTTTTATGGAACTGGGGTGATCCACACAGTGATCAACCTGTTTCTATAGACCCGTGTCCATACCTGACTAGAGGAGCTCTAAAAATTTAGGAAACTGTGGTGGAATGATTTAGATAAACTGTATCATTCTGATGGCTGCAAATAGTATCATTTGCTTTGGAAGAGGACTAGTAGTATTCAGAAATAAAATGCCTAATTATTGAAAGATAACGAAGACTGAGAAGCAATGAAACAAGTGAGGAGGAAACATTAACCTACTTCGAATATAGCTTGCCTGCCTCAAAAATTGAGATTAATTAGGGACTAAGGCAAATACATTATTCTCTGTTGCAGAGTATATAGCTCCCTCTTTAAGAAATGTTCCTTGCAAAGCAATCTTGCATGATGAAAACTAACACCACGTAGCTACTGTCCAAGACCAAAGACTTGATAACTAAGAATGTGGAAAACTGTGCGCATGTCACCAGATGGTGCTTGTCCAGGAGACTTCATGCTTCAGAATGTAAACTGTCCTCGTGTGAAGCTGGGGCAGGAGTTACCCCGGGTAGCTTTCCGAGGCCACCTCCGCTCTCTTCCAAAACTGATGGAGATAACGAGCCCTTCCCATGCAAGTAAGTCTCTTTGAAGCTGCTGGTATTGCTCGTTGGCAGATGGACTATACTAGACAAATTTTTTATTTTAGTCCATAGTATATACTGTGCTGCAGTCTGTTTTGTTTTGTCAAAGGACATTTGTGGTTCTTGTTGAGGACATGGTCACCTGCCATAGGTTTTACTCATGAAATTAGAAATGGACTATGGAAAGAGAAAATGAGATGAACACTTAGATGGTGTGATTTAGGATGTGTCTGAAAAGTAGAGATTGCCCCAAACGTGCAACTGTGGTGAGGGTGATTTTGGCTATCATTTAATTAGCTATATTTAACTTGGCAAGAGTACTGTTCTTGAGCCAGCACACATCTCTGCAGCACCTGGTTCTACATATTGATGAAGCTAAAATAGGATGTAACTACAAGGAACTTAAAGATATTTAAATTTACAGTCCTTTGCTTCCTATTGAAAGTGTACAGTGTTTGAGAGAGGGTTTAATGTGGCACTGCATTGGATCAGTAAAATCATATAGTTTGAAAGTTTACGTCTATTTTTGCATTGTCTGCAGTAATTCATAATCTATATATACTTTCAGAATAATAGAGCAAGTGCTGTGAATGTGAGGAAAAAGCCAGCTGTATTTCTCTCCATCGAGAGAAATCTGTGCCCTAGCAATTGCAGAAACAATGCTCTGCTTCCAGCTGCTAGTTCTACTGATTTTTTATTTTTTTTTCTATTGCATTTTTCTTTGGGCTTCCTGTGTGCAAGAAGACGTGTAAAGCAAGCACAACGAGGAGTCAGATGCAGAGGGAAAGTCTAATGGGAAGGAACTGGGTGATGCTTAAAAATGGAAAGGAAGAATGAGAGAGGAGCTGGAAGCTCTGTTTGAAAGAGCACGAGCTTCTGAAGAGACCAGCTGTGAAAAATTTACTGAAGGTAAAATGCAGATGCATCTGAGGAATAATGCCTATTAACTTGAAGATTCATCTTAAGTCACTGGTCTTTTGTGAGGCTCAGAGAGATGGTGTGAAGTAATATTCCTTAACTAAGGATAGGTTATAGCAATCATGCTAATAAGAGGCTTGGCATTTTGAAAGAGCAAAACACTTGTCATCTTATATAAAAGCCTGTGAGGCTTATCTTGACAACAGTGTGATTTTATACGTGAAAAGGGTGAGAGTTTCTGTATTCATTACAAGTAGAGGAACGCCCATTATGCTTCTTTTGAGACAATGGTAAGCTGCATCTGAAAGGTAAGGTTCCAGATGGAAGAACAAGGAAAACTGACAGCAAAGAATTGAGTTCAAAATCACTTGGTAATTTTGAATTTTTTTAAAAAAAGTAGTTTATTTTAAAGACTCAGTTACCAGAGCTAGTCTATAGGGAAGGAAGAAACAAACCGAAGTTACCCATGACCTTGCTGCGTTGGGTAGGTGTGATGGTGAGAAGGTAGTGCACAGACCAAAGTTTTGAAGAACGTAAGTAAACAGTATTTTTGTTGATGTTGACGTCATTTCCACCCATGTCCAACTTAATGGGTAAAACCTACATGGCAGATAACTCCCAGTTCCTCAGCAAAAGTTGCAAATGTACTTCAGCCTCTGTAGGACAGAATGGACTGCAGCCCAGCTTACTGCATGCAGGGCAGCACATTGGTCTTGTATCCTCCTCCTGCCAATACAGACATAACAAAGTAAGCAAGTAGCTTTTGGAGATTTTCTTGGTAAATATTTACCTTTCCTGAAGTCGGTAAGTTTTATTTTGATGGTGTGTTGCTAAGCTTACTGCTTTTTTTTTTCCTAGTTGTGTAAAAAAAATTATACAATGTAAAGCAATGAACATCTTAACATCTAGGTGTGGGCCAACAAATAACCTGAGTGTGCTTGTGCCAGGCAGCTGCTAAACTGCCTTCTGGTGTTCCTTGTCCGAGCTGTGGGAAAAGCAATAGACATGTAAACACAGCAGACTACTATCTACAAATAGTTTTGGTCAGCGAAGTGTTTACTTCCAGAAGTTTAAAAAGTCTCATGTGAATATTGTTTTTCCAACAGTTCTGTTCAGAGCACCTCAGCAATTTCCAGCAAGTTTTCCCTGGGTTCCTTTCTCTCAGTAAGATTTGTGCTGAACTTTCTCATAACATTTTCACTTGGAGCAGTTACTTTTCTGATGGTGTGCTCTGTGTGTCTGTGAGGAGCCTTCTTCTTGCTGTTAGGTTAATTTTGTAAGCTGACTGAGATTTCTCAATGCAGAGATACTTTCACTTCAATTAGATTAAAATAATTTAGTGTAGCTTTGTTGAATTGATTACTTTAATAATGGCAACTATGCATCTGAAAATCTGTATGTTTAATCTCCTGCTTTTTATGTATTTGGTGTACAATACTTCTTTAACTTGCAGTATTTTCATTTGAGAGATTCAGATTTTTCTTTTATTTTCAATTTCTTTAGTGGGTCCTTTTTTTGTAAATAAAAAAAGGTATTCCTTGGATTCATCCTTTCTTAAGGAGATACTCTTGGAAATCTTTAATTTATATTGGCTGAAAGAGCAGGGAGTGAAGTGTTATAAGCAAAAGAAAGGAATTTTTGTTTGTCGAGGTGGCTGTAATGGGAGCCACAGGCTTGAGAACTTCTGAATACTGGAATGAATTTAATCTTCTCCTCCCCCCCCTGCCTCGCCCTCTCCTCCTCCAGAGGATAGATTGTCCCTCTCTACTCTGCCCTTGTGGGGCCCCATCTGGAATACTGTGTCCAGATCTGGGGCCTGCAATACAAGAGAGATGTAGAACTGTTGGAGAAGGTTCAGAGGAGCCACGAGGATGATTAGAGGGCCGGAGCAGCTCTCCTACGAAGAGAGGCTGGGGGAGATATTAGGGGGAAGTTTTTTACAGAAAGAGTGGTGAGGGGCTGGAACAGGCTGCCCAGAGAAGTAGTGGATGCCCCATCCCTGCAAGTGTTCAAGTCCAGGTTGGATGGGGCCCTGGGCAACCTTGTGTAGATCCAGGCCTGAGGTTGGTGGCCCTGCCTGTGGCAGGGGGGTTGGAGCTCTATGATCCTTGGGGTCCCTTCCAACCCAGACCATTCTACGATTCTATGATCTATATAGCAAATAGTTATGAAAGGGAACATTAGAGAATGAAGGTGCAGATGGTGCTGTAGCTGTGACCCCACTTGGAAATCTGACTTTGCGGTGACTTTTTGTTCTAGTTTAGTGGAAACGAAGGAGTGGCCATAGAAATAACTCTGTCTTCAGAATAACACCCCTGGTGTTGATAACATTGCATAACTTCAAATACTAAAAAGAATCAGGTTCAGTTGACCAGACAAGTTTATTCCCTGTGGTTTTGTCAAGGTTACGCAGTCTGTCTTTCTGCTCTTATCAAAACCTGCTTCTTTTTTTTCCCTTTGCAGGTCATGGCAACCACAAAGAAAACAGTCCTTTCCTGAACAGTATTGAAGCTAGCAAGGGAGGGGATTACTATGACAGAAATCTGGCCTTGTTTGAGGTAACTTCGAACTCTTTTTCATACTTGTAATATGATTTGTGATCGCCCAAGATGGGAGGTATCAAGTGCATGGTATAAAGTAAGATACAAAGCATTGCAAAGGTCCAGGCAATGGGCTGGTACCTAACTCACTGCATGGCAAATTTGAGAGCCTTTGGTGTGTTTAGGGGCTTGTCTACAGAGTAGCAAAATACAATGGTGCCAGAGGTGACCAGAATAACTTAAATAGTGAAGCTGTGGGCTAATCAGTGTTGAAAATGCGCATGGGCTGATTTACTGAGTTACGAGGGACCATGTCATTCTGTAGGAGAGCACCTAAATTCAGGGAGTCAGATTAGCCTGGATGTCCTATATTACAGCTGCACTATGTCAGGAATACCAGTTTCTACTCTATGTGCTTTTTGTGGTCTGTTGTCTGCTGACTGAGGCACCGGCAGGCAGAGATAACCCGTGTGATGAAAAAACTGGGATATGAGGACCACTGCGGGCTGTGAGGCAGAGAGGTATGTCTCTTTCCCTGTGGAAGTAAGGAGAACTGACTCATGGAGGAGGCTAGTTGGAGTCACACCACGTCCAGCAGAATCCTCCTCCACACCCTCACCTCCGTGGCACGGCATGAACTGCCAGTGTGTCACGGGGCGTTAAGACCAAGTTTCTAAAATATGTTTTTGGAAGCTTGGGTGCTGAGGAGTGATGTAGAGAGGCTTTGTGTGGTTCTCAGTGTTCCCCACTCTGGGAACTTGGTGTGGGACAGCTTGGGCTGGCTCTGCACCATGCCTGCAGAGTTCAGCTGCGTGGTACGGAGCCCGAACAAGTGTAACTGACCTGCTGCTAGATAGGAGCTCACCGTGGAAGTGCTATGACCACGTTTGCCGGCGGCGGGCTTGAGCTAAGAGATTTTGAAGCACGCTCCCAGCTGTGGTATCTCCTCCTCCCTCCAAGGCATGGTAAAGCTGTGATCAGCATAAGCTCACTTGTGGATCATGACGAGCTGGCTACTTGTGGCACAACTGCCGCTTGTCACACACCCGTCTTTTTCATACACAGTAGCACAGTACAGCAGCAGGGCTGCAGGCTCTTTGGTGGTGCTGAAGAGGAGGAAGAGCAGATAGCATCTCAAACACTGTGCTGCTCAAACAAAGGTTTTTATTTCCTGTGAAAAAAGTTGCTTCTCTTTACCATGTGTTACTTAGTGTGCAGTTGGATACAGAAGACATTTTAATGTCAAAGAGAAAGGGGAAGTCAATGATTTTGTTCTGATTTTTTCAAGTTTCAGAAACAGAAGTTTGGTGGGATGAATGTAGTGGTGTGAGTCTCCATACATGTGGCTTTGGGGTATTTTATCTAAATGCACAAAAATCAGATTACATAGTTTGAAAAAATGTAGTAGAATTATCTGAGTGCACACGGGCAAAAAATGACCAGAGATTGTTTATTTGGCAACTTAAATTTTCAAAGTATATCTGTTGATACAAGCAGACATTAGAGATACATGCAAGGTACATACCATTTTCTTACAGTCCCAAAGCTCAGACTTCTTTATTGCTGTAATTCATGTTTTTCAGCACCTAAGGAGAAGCACAGACCTGCTGGCAAAGCGTTATTCTGTCGGGTTCACCCTCCTTTCAGAAAATTAAATCCTGTCATCGGTGGTTCAATGGCACAATGAAATATTCTGTCATTCCCTGGATGACTTTCTGGTGTGTTCCCTGGCAGCCTCAGGCATGCCAAGGAAGGTGTGACCCCAGCCATTCTCTATAAATGCTGTGAATTGCAGGAGTTGACTAGTTGTCTTCTTCCACAGGAAGAACTTGATATACGGCCAAAAGTGTCATCTCTGCTTGGCAAGTTGGTCAACTATACAAACCTTACCCAAGGTGTTAAAGAACATGAAGAAGCAGAAAGTACTGATGGCTCGAAGAAGAAAGTATCAAAAGTAAGTAAAGATTCTCCTCACAGCCAGCTGAGGAACAGGATGATTCCCTATGTGGTTTTGGGGGAGCTGGACTCCTTTCTGCTTTATCTTAACCTCTGCCAGGAGCCATGACAGTGATGCAAAGAAATAACATAGAGCTCTGTAGGTAACCAGATCCTGCCAAAGAATTGGGGCAGATGCAGTGGTTAAACAGCTTGGTATGGCTATAGATAAGGAAGGTGGGCTTTTACCTACTGCTCTTTTAGCTGCCTAGCAGTATGCAACAGCTTTTACCAGCCTGCGCCTTGTGACAGAGGATTTGCAGGAGCCAACACCCTTCTAGACTGGTGGGTGGAGGTCAGATTGGACACCCTGGGGCAGCTCGAGTGTCAGTTTGGTGTTAGGCAACTGAATTCTGCCCCAAAGGATCTGCATTTAGATGGTTAGCCCATTGGGCTGGCCTTGTAAAACTAGGTAGGAGGTGGGGTTTGATTGCTGGTAGTTAGATTTCTATCACGAGGGCTTCGTTCCAGCCGCTCTGCATAGTGCTCTGGCAGGCAGGCAGGTGTTTTGTTAGTGCTAAACCCTCGAGTGGAATGGTTGGATTTTATGGCACTTGCAGGCCTGTCACATTGCTCACAAATTTTCTCAGAGGGAAGGTTAAAAAAAAAAAAAGGCAAGCACTTGAATTGTACAGGTTTTATAGTACTGCACTGTCAAAGTTTGAGCCATTTCAGAAAGAGATGGCAGTGATAACATTGAAAAACATTGTTCTCAAAGAGAATGCGTTACCCCATGCTGAAAGCCAGATCCCAGCTCCTTTACACTCCAGTTCCTTATTCTGCATGGCTTTATACTGGGGTTAACGAAGTTGTCTGGTCAACATGAAGCTTAAAATTCAATTCGATCTGGGACCACGTGGACTGAATGAAGTGCTGTAATATTGTGGTTAATATGATATCATTACAAGACCGGGTGAAGGTTGCCTGGGTGCAGTAACTGTGTTCTGGTACTATAAGCTTACACTGAAAAAGTAATTTAACCATTTGAACTGTGAATTTCTTTTGTGTGGTACTTGGTGGTGTATTAATTGCTGTGTGTGAAGTTTTTGTCTTTGCATTCCTAATATGAAATGTCCTCTGCATCTCTGTTTTAGCACGCTCTTGCTGGGGATAATGTCAGGCATCAAAATGTGGTGGCATTGCATAATCTAAAGTAATTTTCAGCATCTTCCCATCAAAAGCAGGTTGATGGCTACCCTAACAAAGGTAGAATGGAGGGGGAGACAACAGGTACTGTCCTTACTGTTTTAAGGAAGTTCTGATTGCCTCTGCTGTTTATGTGCTTCGTAATTGCCTGGCTGGCACTCCAGGCTGAGACGTGGTCTGGTCTGACAGTCACTTCCCAGCTGGACAGAGAACTGGGAGAGTTTGGTGCTGGGTCTGTAGTGTGAAGCAAATGCCATGTGGTCTCCTAAGGTGGCAGTGGGACACGTCCTGGGAGACCGAGAAGTTGCTGTGTGAGGTTTGGTGTTAGTATTTCTACATCTAGGTATGGTTTATGTAAACATTGGCATCTTTTCAAGCTGTTTACTGCCCTAAGAAAGGACCGTTGTCCTTGTGATTGCTATGCTTCTATGGTAGAGTAGAGTTTGAGCTTAATCCTTGGATTGCCCCGTGTTACACTTTCCTGTGTCACAAAAATGTGTGCTTGCAGACTTCTCAGATAATGTTTTTGCAGAACGGGTTGGGTAACCATTCCAAAAGTGACAGTATCACCCTGTGTTAACACCTCAGTGTTTTTTGTGTAAACACTGCAGCTTGCTTAAGTGAATCTTTTGCCTGGCATGTCTGTCTCTGGGATAAACAGCATCAGCTGCGATATCATAACTGTGGTTTGAATGTCTTCTCCCTCTCTTGCCACAAGCAATATGACATTCTAAATGTCTTTAGAATATGAGAAAGTTGAATATTAACTTGGCCAGTAATTATAATCATTAAACCCAGGAAGCTCAAAAGCAGTAACTGCACAATGCTGTGGATTGAAAGTATCCAGAAACTGCAGATGGGATTGTTCTTTGTTTCTAATCATCTTTTGAAGCATAAATCAATGCACTGCTGTAACCTTACCCTGCCCATTTGAGCGTTAGTACAAAAGCATGAGCGTCTGTGGTGGTTTTGGACCTAACCAAAGGCCAAATACCCACCAAGTCGCTCGCTCACTCCCCCCTTCAGCCGAAAAGGGGGAGAAAATAGATATTAGGAGGCTTAGGACTTGAGATAAGGACAGAGGGATCACCCTCCAATTAGTGCAATGGGCAAAACAGACGCAGCACAGAATAAAAGAAAGAAAAGGTGATTTATTACTACTTACTACAACTACTACACCCAGTGAACCGGAACGAGATAAGAAGCGGCCAGGTCTTCAAGCACCTTCCCCCCACCCCTCCCTTCTTAGCAAACTTAAAACTCATCCCGATTTTACTCCCTTCTTCCCCCCCCAACATGGCGCGGGGAGGGGCAGGGAATGGGCAGTGGGGTTCCGGTGATTCCCAACAAGCTGCTTTTCTTCCCCAGATATTACCACTTCTACTTCCTCCCCCCACCCCTCGCCTCTTCGCACTCATGACTTTAATCAGAGATTCGCTCCCTTCTTCCCTCCCGTTCGCAGTACAGGGGGGGCAGGGAATGGAGAGTGAGGGGTTTCAGTCCGTTCCTCCCAAGCTGTCTTCCATCTCAGCTGTGGGGGGGGGGCATTCCACATACACACACCCTTCCCCTGCGGCACCGTGGGGTCCCACCCACGCGAGAGTCGTGTCCACGACCTTCTGCAGCGTGAGTCCTCTCTATCGGGGAGTCATCCCCTCACCACAGGCCTCTCAGCAGGACTCTCCCCTCCATAGGGTGCTGACGTCCGGGTCCAGACCCCCCGGCCTGGTCACCCGCAAAGTCACAAGTCCCTTGGCAAACCTGCTGAGGCGTGGATCAATCTTCACAGGCATAGTTGTCTCTGCTCCCCGTCCTCATCCATGGGCTTCAGGGGGACACCCGTTTCACCATGGACTCCACCACGAGCTGCAGGGGGAACTTTCTCTTCGCATTCTTCATTCCCCCCCCCTCCTGCAGGCCTGGCCTTGGAGTCTGTGCAGCTTGTTACATCTTCTCACTCCCGCTCCGGTGGCAAAGTGCGCCTGCCAGCAGTTTTTTTTTCTCCTATATGTGATTCACAGAGGCGCTGTGACCAGCTCTGGTAGGCTTAGTCTCAAATTTGGCCTTGACTGTACCAATGTTTTGAAAATATGGGGCTTGCAGAAAGCTGTAACTGCAGCTTACAAGAGCCACTGAAGCAGCAGTTAAACCAAACTACAACAGCGTCCAACCCAGGATGATAGCAGGTTCTGTTTTTAAGTGCCAGCGTTGCCAACTGACTCAGTGCCGAATGCTGTGCTGGGTACACTCAGCAATAACCAGTGTGCCCAAAGGTAAGCTGCCTTTTTGGTTCAAACCAGCTTAATATAAACATGCTGTCCCCTTTCAGCATTCCTGTTAAATATATTCTATAGTAGTGTTCAGTGTTAGGTACCCATCAGATAAAATCAGCCCTACTTTATGTAACAGGGTAGAAGTTGGGTTGCTTTTGTATTTTCTAAATACAGTCTTGTATTAATGCACTTGATAGAGGCAGTGCTATAAAAATACCCCGTTCTCATAATGGAAAAAAATCAGATTAACTATTTTACTTCATGTATCTTTAATAAGGCAGTTCATTTCTGTGCTGCTGTCTGTCCTCATGCTACAGAGCAGCCGCAGGAGCTGTCATTGCTGATCAATGTCCCTGAGCCCTGCAGCCAAGTGCTTTGACAACCCATCGTGCTGGCACAATGGAAATGATGTCCTTCAGACTCAGATCAATATTTGTATCAATTATGTGTCTGCAGCTGATTTGAGTGAACAGAAACATGATCTGCATCACTGAAACCGCAACTGTTTATGGGATTTTTCTGTCCCTTCTTGGCTCATCTAAACCAGCGTTCTGCCTTCCTGAGGCCCCATCTGGAGTCCTGTGTCCAGAGCTGGGGCCCCCAATACAAGAAAGATGTGGAGCTGTTGGGGAGTGTTCAGAGGAGCCACAAGGATTAGATTAGAGGGCTGGAGCACCTGCTCTACAAAGCAAGGCTGAGGGAGCTGGGCTTGTTCAGCCTGGAGAAGAGAAGGCTGCGGGGGGACCTCATTGCAGCCTTCCAGTACCTGAAGGGAGCTGATAAGCAGGGGGGGATTCAACTTTTTGAAAGGACAGATAATGGCAGGACAAGGGAGAATGGATTAAAACTAAAGGAAGGAAGGTTTAGATTAGATATTAGGGGGAAGTTTTTTACAGAAAGAGTGGTGAGGTGCTGGAACAGGCTGCCCAGAGAAGTAGTGGATGCCCCATCCCTGGAAGTGTTCAAGGCCAGGTTGGATGGGGCCCTGGGCAACCTCGTGTAGATCCAGGCCTGGAGGTTGGTGGCCCTGCCTGTGGCAGGAGGGTTGGAGCTCTGTGATCCTTGGGGTCCCTTCCAACCCAGACCATTCTATGATTTTAATGATTCTTCAAAAGACTTTATGTTTTATTTCCTTGACTTAGCATGGAGTGTTCACTTTGTTTTATTTTTATTTGGTAGCTGTGGAGACTGAACACACTGCGCTTCTTATTTCACGTTGCATTCTGTTGAGGTTTAATATCACCTACTGATTATAAGATGCTATAAAAAAGGGTCAAGGTGCTGCTGATTACTGGTGGTAAATACTGCTGTGAGCAAGCTGGTTCAAGTGGTATTTGTGGATCATTATTCCATAGTGGGTTTTGTTGTGTTGTTTTGGGCTTGTGTTTTTTTTGTTTTATTCCACAGGGTAAGAAAACCCAGAGTAAACTCTTCTGCCTCAAGTACACTTAGTAATGCTGTGGCTTGAGTTTTGTCTGTGGGCAGACACTTAGGCATCTCCTAGGCAGCTCTGCTGTGCAGTGGTCTCGTAACTATGCAATCAGTGCACAATTTCTCTTCCTCCCTGGCTGAAGTTAGCTTGTGACTTGATATGCATCAGAAGCAACTTAAGAGGGAGCGGGAGAAGATGAACAGTAGAGCAAAGCTGGAGGGGCCACTGAGAGAGGAGAGAGCTGAGCTAAGGTGATTTCTTATGCAAAGGAAGATGTTTGGAGATGTGTAAAGGGTGGGCTGAAAATTCACTTGCTTGGGTAGTGCTTGGAATACTGTCCTCAAGACTATGTAACAGCTGTGCTGCACTTGCTTCTCCTGCATAGGAGCAGTAGATGAGGCTTCTTTCCTTTTCCCAGATGCCAGTTTTGACAAACTTTTAGAAACTCCCTTACCCTGAGATGCCTCATGCCTGCTAAATTCACTTGGTGCTAGCTGCTGTGTTCAGAGATTATGTGAGGGGGTCAGATGAATGGTCAGATAGATGCTGAAATTGCATGGAATGCCCCTTTGAGAGGCAGAGAGTACATTAACATGGCAATAGAAAGACCATATGCAGAACAAAATCTGTCCAGTGCTGGGCACCATTATTTAGTCCTTTCTCAGTTAATGTTGATGCAGTTGAAGACACAATGTCCATCAGATAAAGGTGCTGGGACCAGAAGTATCTAAACTTCCCCTTCTTGAGGGAATAGTACACTATGAAGAATGCCCTGAGAAGATTCTTCTCCACTGCATATTGGAACAATTTGTGCAAAAACCCTTTCCTTACCCTGATCAGGATACTTAGGTACAAGTGGCCTTTCTGTTAGTGTCAGAAGATAGTTCCTTTTGTCCTCCTACATAATCTTGACAAAGCTGATCAGGTCAGTTCTATCAGGTGACAAATTTTGTACAAGTGGCAGGTGATGTCTTAGGGATATTTTGTTTGGTTTGTTTTTGCACTGTGGCATTGGAACAGCTGAGTTAGTATCTCTCTGTCCCCACGCTGCCAGGTGCAGGCAGATATCTCATAAGGTAAGTCCATTGCAAACCCTCAGCATATGGTTCTGTGGCACACTTCAGGAGGCTCACCGGAGTTGAAGTGTGTATGAGGAAAGGCTGATTGATCTGATTTAGCTTTAGTCACATAAGGAGTTCAAAGCTGACTGCAAACAATGCAGTCAGCGATTCCTGACGTTTCTAACGAAGAACTGTTCAGATCACAATCATGGCACAGTTCCCTTTTATCTCAGGCAGGACAAATTCCTAATGCAGGTGAGGAACTTCCAAATTGCGACACGTGATTGCAGGTTGAAGCCCTGAATTCCTGGGTTGCTTATTTTGGCCCCACAGCACTAGAATTTTATTTTTCTAGACTTTTGCTTTGTGTAAAAAAATATACTCTTGACTCTCCTTAGGTAACTATATTTTTCTGTAGTGAAAACAAGGCAAGAACAAAGTTTTGACAGCCATTTTATTGCTTTTAGAGTAATGTGCTTAAGTACCTCTGCTTTTTATTCATGACTAATTTGTCTGTAACAGTGAGCATTACCTATTTATTTTTGCATCTAGTTAATGCTAGGTGGAGTCAAATTTGAACAAGTGTTGTCACCTCCATTTAATATCCTTTTCAATGAAGTGCCTCTCCTATGAACCGCCTCTCCAATGAAAACAGGCTGAGAGAGTTGGGCTTGTTCAGACTGGAGAAGAGAAGGCTCTGGGGAGCCTAATTACAGCGTACCAGTACTTTAAGGGGTCCTACAGGAAAGTGGTAGAGGGACTGTTCACTAGGAAGTGCAGTGACAGGACAAGGGGTGATGTCTGCAAGCTAAAAGAGGACAGGGTTAGGTTAGACATTAGGAAGAAATTCTTTAGTATGAGGATGGTGAGGCACTGGAACAGGTTGCCCAGAGGGGTTGTGAAAGCCCCATCCTTGGAGGCCTTTAAAGCCAGGTTGGTTGGGGCATTGGTCAGCCTGGTCTAGTGAGGGTGTCCCTGCCCACAGCAGGGGTTTGGAGCCAGATGGTCTTTGAGGTCCCTTCCAACCCAAAACGTTCTGTGATGAAGCATTCTCTTTAAGTGCTGTCTATCTGTAATATGTTTGGAAACTCAAGTTTATTTACACAAAGGCGTATGAAAAGGGATAAGCCTTTGAGAAGTTACACTCTCTTCCCCCTGTGTTTTAGAATTCTGTATAATTTTAAATGCAAAAGCAAGCCTCAGAAAGCTGAAGCCATGAAATGTCCTGGCAGGAAACCAGAGATTTGGGACTCGGGTTTGCTGCTAGGTGTGCAAAAGCAGGGAACGCTTTTGTATTCCTGGAGATAGAAACCTTAGCAGTGGCATCTTGATATCAGTGTTTTGGATACAACCATCCTCTGACAATAGCCATTTGGGCAAAGGAGAATTCTAGAAGGTACTATGTTGAATGCCAATCACGTGCAGTTCCTGTGAAGTCACATAATTAACTTGTATTTTCTCAGTCAGTCAGAAGTAATTCAGAGTCTGCTAATGTTATTTAATGTGAGAAAGGTAAGATCATCAGTTTTATATGAGATCTGTGAAGTGGATGGAAGTACATTGTGCATGTCTCCAGATGGCTTCCAAATCTTTCCTAGTTGCAATGTCACAGGAGTTTGCTTTCCATGAAACTACTGTGTAGGCTCTGGGTAGTAGGGTAGGATCTCTTAGTCACAGTCTGCAGCACTCAGGGGGTTTCACACTAGAAACTGTGGTTCTACAATAAATACACATATGTTCTGTTGTTAGTAATCGATGTTAAATGCAGAGTAGAACTACTTCAAATGTGAAGATGTGATAGGGTCAGGATTTCCTTCAGGAATTCATGGGTTTGGTGTTAGGAGCTTGCTTCGTGTTCCGTTGAAGTCCACTGTGATAGTGTTTGTGTGTGGCTGCCATATGTTTCCTGGATTTCTAACATTTGAAAAGCTGGAGTTTTAAGGATAGTTATTATCTATGCTTTGCATAGTTCCAGTCAATTAATGTTAATAATTTTTTTTCCCCCCAGTCACCCAGCATGGGCACCCTGATGGGGGTGTATTTACCATGCATGCAGAATATCTTTGGGGTTATTCTCTTCCTTCGGCTGACTTGGATGGTGGGAATGGCTGGAGTTCTTCAGTCCTTCCTGATCGTGTTACTTTGCTGCTGTTGTGTAAGTATGTAGGTAAAATGGTGCATGTGATGTAACCTCTGTGAAACTATTGAGAAACTTGGAGAGACTGAGTTGTAAATTTGTGTAAAGTAACACCAGATTTGTTAGATGCTTCTGCTGTTTGTAGCCCTCTAATTGTTTTTTCTTTTATTTTTTACCTCTTTCTAAACTGGCAAACCATTATCTAGTCCTAAAAATGGTGTTTCTTCAGCAAACAGTTGTTTTCTGTCATGGCTGCCTGCTGTGCTGAACTAGCCTTTGTTGGAGTTTCAGCTCCACGGATGGACGGACACCTGCGTTCTTTTATCTTGCCTTGTCTGCAGACATCCTTTATTTGACCTGATAAAGCAGTGGTCATCTCTCAAGCAAAAGTCTCAACAGCTTGATGATTACATTCCTGCTACCCTTGTTTTCTTTCAGATAATGGCTTGTCAAGGCAGAATAAGTAGAAATACTGTCTCCTGTATGTGGTAGCATATTTGCTCTATCAAGAGATAGGTTATGTTTTAAAAAATTCTGTTGACACAATTGCTTCCTTTTCCTTGTTTTCCCCAGACTATGCTGACAACCATATCAATGAGTGCTATTGCCACGAATGGTGTTGTTCCAGGTAAGTATGGCTAGCAAAATGCTCAGGGGTGAAAAAAAATTGCTGTAAGCTGTTAGTGTGGTTTTATTCCAGAGAAGTTTGCTTAAGGCTGAATTCATATCTAGTATTTCTTAGTATCAATTAGGCTAAAGATTAATTGATTTTCAGAATAAAAGAAAGGCAGACCCACAGTGTATAATTTTGCTGTGTTTACGTTGTGAATATTTTACAGTTTATAACAATCAGTACATCACAATTTTCCTCTCACTTTTCTTGTTCTGCAGCTGGTGGCTCCTACTTCATGATATCCAGATCATTAGGCCCAGAGTTTGGTGGAGCTGTAGGTCTGTGCTTTTATCTGGGAACAACATTTGCAGGAGCAATGTATATCCTTGGTGCCATTGAGATTTTATTGGTGAGTAGTACCAGAGTAGCCCTGCTTTTAAAGCAAATAGCTTATAGAAAATACCACCGTATTCTTGTCACGTATTTACAGATAGAAACTAGAAGGTCTCCAGTCTCCTGGTGTCCAGTTCTGTACTGCTAGTGCTTCCCTGTGGAAATGTGCACTCTGTGGGTATTCAGAATGGAAGCTCTCCTGCAAGCGTAGATGGAAGTATGACTTAATCTAAGACACGGGATCGTCATTGATAAAGTTGGCTCAGTTGTACTGCTGAAATAAGAGTGGGCCATTACCCTTGGCTCTTGCTATGAACTGAAGATTCAGTTCTTCGTGTGGTGAAGACATGTTACAAATTGGAAAGTGATTTGCATTTCTAGTGTGGGTACAAGATCACTACAGTAATCTAGACAAGAGTTCTGTTCCCATGTCCTTCAGCTTGCTCTCTTCTTGTTTCAGACGTACATTGTGCCGCAAGCAGCGATTTTCCATCCATCCGGCGCCCATGATGCGTCCAGTGCTATGCTGAACAACATGAGGGTGTATGGGACTGTATTCCTCATCCTGATGGCAGTGGTGGTCTTTGTAGGCGTGAAATATGTTAACAAATTTGCCTCCCTCTTCTTGGCCTGCGTGGTAATATCCATACTGTCCATTTATGCTGGAGCTATCAAGTCCATCTTTGATCCACCTGAATTTCCGTGAGTAATATTTCTGGGTGGGGGTATAGCTTTGCCTACAGGTTTGGAAGGTGGGGTTCAATGGAAGGTACATAAAACTTGTGCCTAATATGTTGTCAAAGCTATCTTTTTTTGTGAATTGCTTCAGATTTTGTTTTTAGCTGTGTATGGTGGCAGTGGCAGTCTTGAGCACACAGTGCTTGTAGACTAGAAGCCTCTTATGCTAAAATGAATCTGTTACTACGTCCTTTAACTGCTTGGGTAGAATGAAGTCTCATGGTGAGTGTACAGATTGATGGAGGCTGACATCTCTGTGCTTCCTGCAAAGACAATCCAGTATCTTAGCCTGTGGCTGTTGAGTTAAGTATTAGCAAGAATTTTTCTGGGTTATTTATGGCAGTTAGTAGGAAGCAGTTTGGCAGGTCCGTTTGCCCCAGGCCAGTCAGACATGATGTGCTGCCTTCATGGTTGGAAACTGTGGTGGAGTGATGCAGCGGCTTGCAGAGAAATAGGGCATCTCTTGGGAATGGGGGGGCCATGCTGAGGCTCTAGTGAGACTTCCTCTTGGTCTGAAAGTGGATCCGTCTGCTCTGTGAGTAGCCCTGCTCTAAACACAGCATGTGCTCCTTGGCATGGTGGCAGTTCAGCGTGTAGTGTGGTTTCTGAGACTCAGGGCAGGAGCAGCAGTAATGTGGATATATGTGTTTTACCAGAAATGCAAACAGCATTTCCTGATGCTGCTGACAAGAGATGAAGGGGATGGAAATAGAGGAGCCGAGTCTGCATAATTATTCATGTCTGGAAATGTTTTGACCATAACCAAGTACTTGCAGCCCTCAAGTTCTCCCTTCAGGGCCCAGTGATTATAATGTTTTACAACAGTGGCAGGTTTACAGCAGTAAAAATAAAACAATGTCTCTACCTCCCCCTCATTATCTTTTGGATTGTTCTTGAACATTCTCCCTACCTTTCTTCTTGGGGCTGTATGCCTTTTTCTAGTGACTAGATATTGGTTTTGTAATTAATTCTGGACAGGGGGGGGTTTCTCTGAAGTTACAGTTCACAGGCCAGCAAACACTGCAAAAACGGCCTTGTCTTTTCCACTTCCCTGGCTTTAGTGATTGGTAAGACCTGTGGAACAATTAAACTTACTAAAATGGAAGAAACTTTTCCTCCCCCTGTGGGTGTTTTCTGGTGCTGGGAAGAGAAGCTGAATGAACTTTCAGTGCCACAAGCTGTTACGTTTTGTCACCACGTCATGTGGCACCCTCTTTGGAGAAGTGGATTAAAAATTTTCAGTGCCAGAATAACCCTTATTTATAGTTTGGTGAAATACAACAGGCACTGGAGGATTTTAGCAATTGCAGAGTATCTTCAGACAAGAAGAGCCTTTGCTTACTGTGATTGAAATGTATGTTCCTAATTCTGAAGCTAAAATGTCAGGGGTCATTTGGATGCTGTTACTCAAAAACTGGGATAATGTGATTCCAAATACGCTCTAAATATGCAGTAATGTGAATGCTGGTATTCTTCACATCTCTTCCACTCTAGTAGTTCTGTTTAGGCCACTTTCCCTTCTCACCCCTTGACCCCCAGTTAACCTTTCCCTTTCATTGTTTAAGGTAAATGTAGGAAATTCAATAAATCACACTGATGGAGCTTTTTATACCTCTCCCAAAATTGTTGGCAAAGCAGCTTTCCTTAGAGGAAACAGATAGACAGTCTTTGTCCTCCTGCCACCATCTTTGTGAACCCAAGCAATGAGGTTGCAGACTAGAGCCGCTTCAATATTCCATGATACGGAAGAATTACGGAGAAGGGTGGGTTTCATTTTCCTGGTACTGTCTAACAGCACTGGTTTTCATGTCTCCCTTCCAGGATTTGCATGTTGGGTAACAGGACTTTGTCAAGAGATCAGTTTGATGTTTGTGCCAAAACCATAGTTAAGGATAACGTCACTGTGGCCTCTGAGCTGTGGAAGCTCTTCTGCCACAGCACAAACTTAACCACCGAGAACTGTGATGAATATTTCCTAATGAACAATGTCTCTGAGATAGCAGGAATTCCAGGAGCTGCTAGTGGTATTTTAAAAGGTAGGATAGAATATTATGAACTGCTGCATGCCGAGCGGTTGAAATGGCTTGAACTGTTCCCTGCTGGTTAAGAAAGAGGAACAGAAGAAATGTAATTACAGTGAAGAAAATTATCTTCAAGAACAAAACCCAGGTCTTAGGGTCTTTAAAAAGAGTTGATGGAACTTTTCTCCTGTTACAGTACTTGTCTGCTGTAAGACTGATTAAATTTGTCTTGTACATCTCCTAATTTCAGCAGAAAGTCTGCTGTAATTATGAGCTATACTAACGCAAGTAAGTTGTTAAATTTTTTCAGGACTCTGTGTAGCTTTGACTCCCCATTTTAGGCAGGTTAAGGTTGTGTCCTGAAAGGTAAGAGCACTTGTATAATAACAGTGCTCCTCCTTCTTGGCCTGCTTCTGAATATACTACTGAAAAGTGTTTGTTACTGGCCTTTCTCCAGAGATCAGCTGCTTTGTGCAGGTGCTGAGAGCCTCGGGCTCCCGTTTTCACACAGACTGGTACTCTAGTCTCTAAAACGGTCACAGCATTTAGCAGTGAAACTTCAGATGCCAACCATGTAACTCTGTAATTCTTCTGCTGTCTGAGTAACAAATCCCTTTCTACCTAGAGAGCTGGTCAGTGTTGCTGCTTTGGGTTCTTTGAGCTGCTCTCTGTGGGTGTGGTGGTTCATTAAAACTGTTGTATTTATTAGAGTTAAAATAGATATGAAGTTAAAAGTACCTTACATATAGTAATATTAAAAGATACAAAAAGTCCTTAGATTTCTATAGGCTTTTCATGTATATATATTTATTGTTTCTGTTGCAGATTCCCTTGAAGCATGCAATAAATTTTCTTTGATTTAACTTGCACATGTCTTAATCTGCCTTGATCACTGAGTTGTGTGAATTGCATTTGTAATCTTCACTTGTAGAGCTGTTATGATGAGAACAGGTTTGAACTGAATGATGCTTTTCTTTTCTGTGGTGTGATAACAACTTTGAAGACAACTTGTGGAGCAATTATTTGGAGAAAGGAGAGATACTGGAGAAAGCACATCACCCCTCTGTTGATGTAGCAGGCCAGAAGAACAACCTTCATCTATATGTGCTTTCAGATATAGCTACTTCATTCATGGTCCTGGTTGGCATCTTCTTCCCTTCAGTGACCGGTGAGAATACTGGGACAAGAGGGCATCTTGGGTCTCTGGGCTCTCTTCTCTACCATGATCTTATGTCCAAAATGTGTTTTCAGGTATCATGGCTGGTTCAAACAGATCAGGGGACCTCAAAGATGCACAGAAATCTATTCCTGTTGGAACAATTCTTGCTATTGTCACCACCTCGTTAGTCTGTATCCTTTGCAATTAGTGGAGTCCTGTTGTGAGTGACTCGGATGGCTGTGTATCTGATCTGTGGAACTGCTTTCAGGTGACTGAATTATCAGTGTGAATATGACTGGGCAGTGGGGGGTGAAAAAAAACAAACCCAACAGTCTTTGAGCTGAAAGCCTCAGAGTCATTGTCCTGTTGTTTTCCACCCCCGTCTGTGTTGGGATTTTTGTTTTGTGTTTTTGCATTTCTGTTGTTTTTCTTTGCTACACAGTGGTCTGTAGCTTTACAGGCTGGTGGGTTACAGGTGTATGTATATATATATATATTTTTAGGATGCAGTGGACCATTAGGGCTTTGAATGGGAGAGAGCATAAATTTCAGCTCCTTTAAAAAGAAAAAGAAAAAGCCTTTTAGTTTGAGTGACATCAAGGAGGACTATAGGCTTTCTTGTGCTAAAATGTTCAAGATAAACTGCACTTAGAAATTAGACTAGATAGACCCCAGATGTTGTTTTCAGGGTTTTTTTTGTATTTTGGGTGGGGTGGGTGGGGAAAGACTCGTGCAGAGTCAGCTGCTCACTGGTACCAATGACTTTATGTATTTATTTTTAAGTCAGTGGAACAAGGCCATCTTACATCAGCTTATGGAATGGTTTTTCTTTCCCCCTTGATTTTTAACCCAGTCACTGATTCAGTGCTATTCCATGATTGTTTGACACATGCCCAGCTGGCGTGTGTGGAAGTGTTAAACACTCTGCTCAGTAGGGAGCTCCATGTAGCTGTGAATGACTTGTCTCTGTTTCCCCTGAGACTAGAGTACATAATCTGTGGAACAGGAGGATGTTCCTCCTACCAGATTTCTAGGTGGGGGGGCTGTGGGGGGGGTGTGTGTTCAGAGGAGCATCCTTTGCTGGAGCTGAAGTTGCCAGTTTTTGTATGTAGTTTAAACTCTTCAGGGCTTGGATGTAGAGGAGTTTTGCTTAGGAAACACTGTCCTAATCTCTTGTCACCTGCTAAAGAAAAGATGAAGACAAGGTCTTTTGGTTTCATACAAAAGTGTCCTAAACTACAATTTATTGATGTAAGAGATTAAAGAAAAAGCCCAACACAAGTGAAAGCAAAAGGCAATTAATAGGAACAAGAATTTCAAAAGTTTGTTGTCAGAGCTTTCTGAATCCATCTCACTTGAAGGGCAGGTGGCTGAGGTGACTGTCGGGGAAATACTGTTGTTTTGAACCTGTTTCTTGGCAAACCCTGCCAAGCTGGGAATCAGGCTCCCAGCTTCCTAGGAGTGCAGCTTTTCCAGATGTTGCTTTGGGAAGTCTGGATTTCCTATGAAAAGTATAACTTTTAAAACAGGTCACAGACATAAACCCAGCTCTAGCATTAACATTTGCAGATCAAAAAACCCCCAATGCAGTAGTACAGTTTAAAAACAAACCCGATATACAAAGACTTATTGGTGATATGGACATCATCAGAGGCAACCAAATGAGAAAGTGCAAGGTAATGGTTTGCTATATGTTTAAAATAACTTCAAAGGAAAGAATTTGATATGTAAATGTGCATTTAATCTGCTAGATTAGGCCAGAGACTGATATTAAAATACCTTTCTTCTCTCCTGCTCTTGTGTCTGAAGTTGCCTCCTTTATCATAACATTTAAAACTATCTTCTTTAAAAATTGAAACTTAGAATAATAACTTTGTTGCTTTAGAATTATAAGGTATATGTGAGCAGTGAGGCATTAGTTTGCTCACCAGCTTTACTGTGTGCTTACGGAGATGCTGTGGTGCAAATGCTGTAGGACAGAGGCACATGTTGAACGTTCCACAGTATTTTCTGTTTGTTTTCATCTGCCATGTCTAAATAAATCCTGCTTCCTTAGCACACACTGTACTCAAGACTTCAGCTGTGTATTATTATTTGGAGCCTGCATAGAAGGTGTAGTCCTGAGAGATAAGTAAGTTTTACTGCTTTAATGCTCCTCCTTTCTTCTTTTGCAGGGCAGTTGTGTTCTCTCCCATCTCACACCCCACTACCTTTTTTTCTTCTGCTCTTTTTGTTTGCTTGTTTGTTTTCTCTGCTGGGTGCCTTTTCAGCCGTACTTGTTCATAAATTGTAAACATTTTGGGAATCTTTTTGTATTGATTTAATACAGATTTTCCATCCTATGTCTTAATTCCTTCTCCTCCTCCCCTGCCCCACCCCAAAACTGTTGTCTTATGCTGATGAACCCTTTTCAGTTTCCATGGGTACTCGTTCAAAGATCAAATCCCTAACAGTAAACTATAGATTTCTATTTTTTTCTTTCTCTTCCCTAAAGAACCAACATACAAACAAAAAACCCTATCTTTTTTATATGTTTTTTTTCTTCTCCAGATGAACCTGAATTTATTTTCCCTTGATTCATTGTCCTGTCTTTGGTTAATTACCAAGTTTGGCAAACTTACTCTTTGCTAACTATTTTCTGGCTTCATTGCCATCTGAGACACTACTGCTGACTTTTGTAAACGTACCGGTGAGGTCAGTAGTGTCCACCAAACAGATGAAATTATTTCAGCCTACAGTATGTTAGCACATAGATTGCAAAGTTGCTCTCATCTTGCCTGCACTTGCTGACCACACTCCCTAAGTCAGTGACCAGGCTGCTGTATGCTCCCTGACCTGAGAAAGCCCCAGTCTCAGAATGCTGCTTCCAATTCGAGTGTCTCGCTGTTCCCCTCCGCAGGTACGGGGACGCAGTGAACAGGAACTTAGTGGTGGGGACCCTCTCGTGGCCCTCGCCATGGGTCATTGTGATAGGGTCCTTCTTCTCTACCTGTGGAGCAGGCTTGCAGAGCCTTACCGGAGCCCCCCGGCTGCTGCAGGCAATAGCAAAGGACAACATCATTCCTTTCCTCTGGGTTGGTACACTTATTTTTTTTAAAAAGGCATTCTGTACGTAGTAACTAACTGCAGTTTGACTTTATGCTTTTGGAAACTGGATCTATTTACCTTAGTTTACCCAGCATTGATGTGAAGATCAGTAGTTTTAATTTTAATGCTTTGTTTTCTTCTGTTAAAAACTGGGAATTTATAGAGGAGTTTGAATAGACATACATTATAGATACTAGACTTCTTCATAAAATTAATTCAGTGAAGCACATAAAACCATTACAATAATGTGAGTCGTTGCTCTAGAGAAAACAGTGTGTAGGAAAATTTACTATTGTTTTTAAAGTGCCTTTTTTTTTTAATTATTCTAATTTTTATTAAGTACTTGGAAGATATGCTTAATGTTTCTGTTTCTTCAGATTTTTGGTCATGGTAAAGCAAATGGTGAACCGACATGGGCTCTTCTGTTAACAGCATTAATTGCGGAGCTGGGAATCCTTATTGCTTCACTTGACATGGTTGCTCCAATTCTCTCAATGTAAGAAACAGGGGGTGGAGGGTGGGCTGAAAAGAGTGTGATGCTCTTCTGACTTTTGCTAATTTGGTTGTCCTTCTGAACCACATCTTAAACCAGTAAAGCAAATTACTGGAGCCTGAGATCCACTTTTTAGTATTTCTAAGAGTTCTCTGGCCTCAGGCTCTAGATACAGATTTATTTGCTTTGGAGTATTCTGTGAATAAATGTGGCTTTAGTGTATTATTATTTTGTTGGGGGAAAACGTTAGTTTTGTCACAGAACAAAGATAGCATTGATGTTGTAGATAGATCTGACTTGATCCAAATAAAAACCTGTTCTGACTACTTTGTACTGATAGTCCAGGCTAATAAAAAACAGAGGGATTGGCACATGTGACAGGACGGCTGTATTTTGACAGTTGGCCATTCATGTGATTATAATGTGTGCCAGAATCCATAAGTGTGTGTGCTGAAAGTCTGTGTGCTTTTTTTCTTCTGCAGGTTTTTCTTGATGTGCTACCTCTTCGTTAATCTAGCGTGCGCGGTGCAAACGCTCCTCAGAACCCCGAACTGGCGGCCCCGATTCAAATACTATCACTGGTAAGCAGAAGGCCAGCGCTCAGCACCTAGTCTGTAATCTGCACTGTGGGTTTTGAGGCTCTCTCCATGAGGGTTGTGGGCATCTTTTATTTCTCTGGCTATCAGCTGAAGGCAAGAGTACATCCATGTAATAGCCACAGTGGGCCAGACTTAGGTATTTAATGAGAGTTTCATTCCAGCAGCAGGATACTAAAACTGGTGGGGGCCAGGGAGATTCACTGGAAGCTCTAGTTTCACTGCCAGCTCAGAGGAGGCAATTTAAAGGAAAAAGAGCAAGAGAAGTAATTGACTAGTTTTTAAGCTTTTCTACTCAGCTAGTCACTAATATCTTTGTTTTTTGTTCCAGGGCCCTCTCATTTTTAGGAATGAGTATTTGCCTGGCACTGATGTTCATTTCATCTTGGTATTATGCTTTGGTAGCTATGCTTATTGCAGGCATGATTTACAAGTATATTGAATACCAAGGGTAAGTATTAACTGGATAGAAGAGAGGGAGGAGATTGGGTCTGTTTTCTGTGAATCATGTCTAGCCTTCACATGTGGAGAGGGAACTGCCCAAAGATATGGCTTAGGTGGCTTCCCTTATTAGTGCATTTCTTTCATTGTTCTACTCTGTCAGTGCTAAACAAAAGCCCCTGAAGTGCTTTGTTGTTAAGCCTCTAAAGGTGTCTGATGAAACTTGAGTCACAGGAATTGGGAACCCTGGTTGGGATCCTCCCTTCTGCTGTCACACTTAATTACGTCAGGCCCTGAACTCTGGAAGGCAGCCCTCTTACTGCAGTTTATCTGGTGCAGAGGGCTGTCTAGAACTGTCCTTGGAAGGCTGAATCTGCAGGTCAGGTTCCTGGAGATGGTTTGGATCTGATGGAATCAGGCTGCAGTGTGGCTGTGTAACTGAATTCTAACGACCTGGGTGTTGCAATGCCGGTGTGTGCCTGGGAAGCGTTCTCTGTAGCGGAGTGTTGATTGCACAGTAGATAATGAGGCATGTATTTGATGGAGACGTTTGCATTTCTCGTATGCAACATGTGGTGTCCCAGACACAGCTGTACAAATGATAAATGGACATGGGATGTATGCTGTATTGCCTTACTGGACCCATTAGGGAGCGGTTCCTCTATAGGATGACTGTGTGTGGTTGAATGCTCACAGAACCATATACAGGCTGACAGCTGTGTGTTCTTCGCAGTGCGGAGAAGGAATGGGGTGATGGTATCCGGGGCCTGTCGCTCAGTGCAGCAAGATACGCTCTGCTCAGGCTGGAGGAGGGCCCTCCCCACACGAAGAACTGGAGGTACTGATTTTAGACTAAGAAAATGTACTGCCCTGATTCTCTACTTACTCCTAAGGAATTTAACTGGACTCCAAATGAGAAGCCTTTGGTCTGTGTGAATTAATTTAAATGCCTGGAATATTAAATTAAAAAAGGGGAGTGGGGAGATGGGGTGTGGTGGTGAAGAAAGAAGTGTCTAGTCTGCGGTAAGCTGCCCTGCCACTGCCTAAGCCCTACTGTGTGGGCCCTGCATGGGCAGAACTTTTGTGTCCTTTAGATCTTTAACTGGCGCATTCAGAAGCGGAACTTGGGAAAACTGTGGAGATCCCAAGTACAGAGGTCCAGAGCCCATGATAACTCGCATGGGGGGTGCAAAGGAGTCACTGCTGACATTCTAGGATTAAAAACTGGAACAGTGGCCAGTATTTCTCCCCCAGCTTTGTATGTTGAAGACAGATTAAGTGGGCCAGAACCTTCCTCTGAGTTATGCATTGCACAACTCTTAGGCTCTGAACAAAAGGACTACGAATCTACCAAAATTATGAAGTATAAAATCTTTTTATAAAAGATTTATAAAATCTTTTTATACTTGCTCAAGCACAGCTTGAGAGAGAAAATAACTTAATTGATATGTAGCAATAGCTTCAGGGATGGGAAGGCAGATGGGATCTGTGTTTAGATGAAAATATTCATGTTTCCCAACTGTTTGGCACAAGTATCGAGATAGATCTGAAGGACAGCCTTACAGTACAATCACATTGTGTGCTCTAATAGTGCTTAAAAGGCCTTGAAAATCAACCACATAAATAAAACACTAACGCAGGCCTCTTCAGCTAAGTACATGAATGGATTTTGTGACTGTCAAAACAATGCAGCAGAATAATTCTCTCAAGTGCTTCAAATCTGCTTTTAATTAACCAAACCAAAATATTAATTAAAACCCCTCTAGTGTGTGAGATACAGAAAGAACGTACTGTTTCAGAGGTAGTGTTCAAGCACGACTGAAGTGAGGAGAGAGGCAGGTCTTTAGAAGTGTTTTTGTTTAAGCCTTAGTAAAAATATATTCCCTTTTTTATTTTCTCCAGGCCTCAGTTGCTGGTGCTTCTGAAACTTGATGAAGATTTGCATGTAAAGTACCCTAGATTGTTAACATTTGCATCTCAGCTGAAAGCTGGCAAAGGTTTGACTATCATAGGATCAGTGATCCAAGGGAATTTCTTGGAAACTTACGGAGAAGCCCAGGCTGCTGAACAGGTCGGTGTCTTAAATTCCGGAAGTAAAATGGGGTGAGTGGGTAGATGGCTTAAAAGTTTCATAATCCTACATGGGAAAAAGCATATCCATAAGCCTTCCATGAAATACAGGACTAGTTGGGTAGCACTACAGCTGCTGGGTAAAGGGCTTGCAGATGTCTCAGCTGCCAGTTTTGGCGTTGGGAATAGTAGTAATGCTTGCCACTTATGCAGACAGCCTTACTGTGCAAAGCTGTCTTTGTTTCTAAGAAAGAACTAGCGTGTGTTGAAGGTTATGTGTGTGGATCAGTGGAGGGCAGAGGGCCACTGAGTTTCTTGAACATTGCAGTAACTGTCAGTAATGACAAACGTGGCGAGTATGCAGGGTGTCTCTCAGTGCAGTGACAGATTTATTACAGAAAGCAGAGACTGGTGGTCCTGAGAATTTCTTAATGAATCATTTCTTCCTGGCTGCGTTAAACGTGACAACAGAACCCTGTTTGTATCTGTGATGTATCAGCACATTGCTTCTTTCTTCCCCAGGGTTTGTTTTGATACAGGAAACCTGTTATAAAGGGAAAACTAATTCATAGGTTTAATTTTTAAATAAATAAAGGGTATAGTATTCTTGATAGGCATTGGTGGGTTTGGTGCTTCTACTTGTAAATTGATTTGATAGCCTGTTACATAGAAATCTGAAACTGGAAATCCAAATGAAGTTAGTGAAGCTATTAGAAGGATTAGGAAACAGGAAGTAAGACAGTAGCACAGTTACCACAAACTATTGATTATAGCACAAACTGAAAAACTCTTACCCTAATCTGTTAGAAATTATGTTTGGAAGAGATCTGTCTGTGTTTAAAAAAGCCTTACTCACAATTACTGGCTATTTTCTCATCTGCTTTACAAGGAAAGCTGATGAGCAGAACTTTGCCTTGAAATATGTTTTACCTGTGGATGTGCAAACCAGGAATTTACACTGTAATCGTGTGATAGTTCCTTTTGGTTGTGAGGTTCTTTCTTGTCTGTCTTGCAGACTATTAAGAATATGATGGACATTGAGAAGGTGAAAGGATTTTGTCAAGTAGTTGTGGCCAATAAAGTTCGAGAAGGAATTGCCCACTTGATCCAGTCCTGTGGACTAGGTGGCATGAAACATAACACTGTGGTTTTGGGATGGCCGTACGGCTGGAGACAAAGTGAAGACCCAAGGTCATGGAAGACGTTTATAGGTGAGCTTTACAGGTTCTGTGTGAACATGTGTGTTACACACATGGTACATGTAGGGGATGGTAAAAGAATCTGTGTGAAATTGGTTTTGGGGTTTAGTCTGTTTTCTCTAGTAATGATTGTGAAGTCAGTAATTTCCCACAAAAGTGATCTATGTTTGAAATATTGCTTCTTGTAGGTAAAAGACCTATGAAAGACCTTCAGAGATTAATCTAGCATCTAAAATTCCTCTGCCTCATGAATGGCTACAAAGTTACAGACTTGAGAGATACTGGTTTTATGGCAAGCTAGGTTTTGATTCTTGGGTAATCTGTGTGGTTGTCAAATGTATCCGTTTCCCTTCAATACAGAGCTGACACTCTCCTTGCCTGTATCCCTCTCCTTCCACTACGGTCCAGTTACGTGATGCAGTCATTTTGGAACAGAGCAGATGCCTTCTCCTCCTACTTAGCTTTGAAGATTAATGTTTTTATTTCAGATGTGAAACAGGGCTCGTGTTCCTCTAAGTCTTTTTACCCTAGCTTTGTCATTTGGTCTGACCTGTCTATACAAGCCTGACTGTGCATAGTTTTCTCTATGTAAGTGATGATTTTTATAGTTTGCTGTTGTTTCCTCTTTTTTTAAACCTCATAGATTGCTCTTGCAGAATGGTAACTGTTTGTCCCCTTTTGGGCAGGTACTGTTCGCTGCACAACTGCAGCCCATCTGGCTCTGCTGGTTCCCAAAAACGTGTCTTTCTACCCCAGCAACCACGAGCGTTACAATGAAGGCAACATTGACGTGTGGTGGATTGTGCATGATGGAGGCATGTTGATGCTGCTTCCTTTTCTTCTCAAACAGCACAAAGTAAGGAGCTAGCCAAAGAATGTTTGTCACCCCACTACTTCTGTGGGCACTAGTCTAAAGAAATGAGGTCCAGTAGTGGAGCCTGTAGGGGTAAACCAGAGTGGGTATATTGATGCTTCTGTTTCGTGAGCAAAATCTTACTGGCTCAGATACTGAGAGTTTGCCTTCCCTCACCAGGTCTGGAGAAAATGCAAAATGCGCATTTTCACTGTAGCTCAGATGGATGATAACAGCATTCAGATGAAGAAGGACTTGGCTACTTTCCTCTATCAGCTCCGAATAGAGGCAGAGGTAGAAGTGGTAGAAATGGTAAGGGATTTGAGCCTGGTTTTCCCTTTATGATGCAAATGGTGCCATTTGGGTCTGACTTGTTCACAAATGGTATTTTTTTTGTCTTATTTCTGCAGCACAATAGTGATATATCAGCATATACTTACGAGAGAACTCTTATGATGGAGCAGAGATCTCAGATGCTGAGGCAAATGAGGCTGACAAAGACAGAGAGGGAAAGGGAGGTATGTCATTTGTGGTTGATCACTGTGGGCTGCTGAGGCGGATGACACAAAGTGCCTTCCTAGAAGTGTTAAATATAGCAGCTGCTTAAATTTAACTCCTTTGTTCCAAAGGTGTAAGGAAATACTTCTAGTGCAGCTTTTCTTGTTTCCCAAAGTGGCCGGTAGTCATCGAATAGCCTGTACTTGGCTAAATGATGCTAGAAAGGACTTGGTTTGGGGAAAAAGGATGGCAGTGTGTATGCTGTAGAAATGATTTGTGTGTTCCCCTTTGTGATGTAAATGATACTGCATGACTTGAGGATGTAAGCCTCCTCTCAACCCTTTCTTGACCTTGCTTTTGCTTTATATGGGATGTCCGTGGTTTGTCTCATTTATAGCATATCCTGTTTTCCTCCTGATGATGTCATTCCAGTTCGGACCTGTAGCTGTGAACGGTGCAGATGATCTAATTTTTTTTGCGTGTGTTTGTCCAGCTCTCTTTGCTCCTGTCAATTTTGAGTCAGACTTGTCCACTGTTTCAGACGATGATGCGGTCTGAGCTAGATGTTTTTTCCTGTATAGATACAGGTCTCTCTGGGTTAAAATTCTGCATGGCTTACACCCACCAGAACTGTTCAGAGTCAATGTGGTATCCAAGATCACTGGCTGGGGCAGATGTCTGGTACTGGAGCTCTCTTAAATGCTAAACTGACTGTTCCATTGTATCCTTTATTTTGCACAGATAAGTCTTTAATTGCTTAAACAGAACCAGAGAAGGTAAAATAAGGTCTCTGAGTTCTTTTCATTCGTGTGCCCTCTAGGCCCAGCTGGTAAAGGACAGGCATTCAATAGCACGTCTGGAGAGCCTCTACTCTGATGAAGAAGATGAGGGGGACTCAGTTCCTGAGAACATCCAGATGACCTGGACAAAAGAGAAGTGTGACGCTGAGAAGCGGAACCGAGGCAGCGCTGTGGGAACCTTTAGAGATCTCATCAGCATTAAGCCGTGAGTCTTGTCTAAGGCAACAGCTTGCTCCTCCTGGAACTCAAGATGTGCTGTGCTTTTATTATCCTTTGTCTCCTAATCCTTCATTTAGACTTGCGAAACAAACCTTGAGACCTGACTACTAAAAAGACAGCAGTTAGCCTCCTGAGAAATCTCTAACCAATTAAATGTGGCACACATCCCTCAACATTTTACTTGGGAAAGTCAAATTGGAATTGTTAAATCCTATTATAACTTCCCTCATGTCTCCCAAATACCTCAACAAAGCACACAATTAAAAACCAGACTGATAAGTTTCCCTGATCTAATCAGAATTTTTAAAGAATGATAATTTCCCTATCTAATGTGTAGTGCAGATGTTTAATGCAGCAAGGACGCAGCAGTGGAGATGGTGGTGAATGGCTGTAAATAGACCACGTGTGTGATAAAACCCTCTAAGACAGGCTTGCTGTCCAAGGAGCACTGAGACCTAACAGTGGCCTTAGTGTTACCATGTGCCTGCCCTGTGAATAGGTAGCAGTAAAGCTCCATTTGTGGCTTTGCATAAAAACGCGTGAATCTTCTGCGACCTCTTTGATGTACCTCCTCTTGCACGAGGCATTCACTCAGTCAGCTTTGTGTAGTAGACAAAGTTCCAGATTTTTTCTTCCTCATAAATCAATGAGAATTCAAATCTGGTTCAGGATGGATCATACATAGTCTGTATACTGTAGAAATTCTGCTGAATCTGGTGTTAACTACCTGTACTTTTTCCTCTTCCATGCTTTCAGAGAGTGGGAAAACTTGTAAGTTTGTTATTTAACTTAGAAGTACATTAAGATGGTTGAGAGGGAAGACTTAATTTTCTCAGCTAAAAGCAGGAAAACTATGAAATTATGGAAGAAAAGGAGTTAGAGTTGAGTGGCCTTAGCAATGTTTTTAAAGGGCACAGAATTAGCTGCTTACGCTAGGTATCATTATAAACAGCACGTAAGAAGCTACAAGAGTTGTCCTGACAAGAACTAAGTCAGGATAGAAAACAATTAATTACAGGTCTGAACCTATTTACTTATGCAGTGTATGACACAAGAAGTGGGAAACATTACTCATTTAGAGAAACTCTTGTTCCACAACACTGCTTTGATGTTCTTTCTGGACACTAAACAAACCCTTTCTAACAGCCTACACCTTCAAATCACTGGGAAGATGCCAGCTGTAAATGTCACTTTAGAGGAGACCAAACCTTTAGCTTTCAATTACTTTTCCAAAACTATGCATCGTTAGTAAGAGTATATTGTTTGTGGTGCTGGTTGCTTCACGTCTTCTGTGTTGGCCCTGACTTTCTGAGGTGGTGGTGTTCTTACTCTAAATTAAATAAGACCATGAAATAACAGAGAGGTGATTCTGGAGTGAGTAAATTGTGGTGTTAGTATATTCTTACCTTTCCATCTTCTATTTTCTGACTATATAAAACATTTCTTTGCAAACCTAAATATTTGGAAGAGCAGCAAGGTTACTAAAGACTTTCACTCATAACATGCAAAGCTGAACTATAGATTTATTTTATATTTGTTTCCACTAAGACTTGTTTTTAATATATTAAAATTAAGGAAAAAAACCCAAGTGGAAATCCTCAAAGCTGCAGATGCATTGTCCCTTTGATATGTCTATTTCTGTATTGTTTTTCCTTTTGCTTTACCAAAATAACAATTTCCTGTAGGAAGAAAACATTCCCTGTCTCCAGATCCCCAAAGAATACTCTCCAGTTCTGTCCCAGCATACTTACTGTTATTTTATGATGATAAATTTTGAATAATTAATCCCGTTATCTCTGTTAGCCTGGATTCTCAAGGAGCAGAGGTTATGAGATCAAGCTCCTTCTGTTCCCTTCCCTCCCATACCTTTTGAACCAAGTGGCTACTCAGATTTGAAATCATGATTGAGATTTTTAGAGATACTGGTGTTGTTTTTGTTGTAAATAGCCAGGCAGAGGCTGAGGAGTGTCCAGCTGAAGGCAGGGTTAAAATCTATACTGTACCCCCGAAAGCCCCATAAGCAGGCATACATCCAGCCCATGTTTGTAGGCTGTGCTCCTACAAACCTGTAGGAAGCCAGGCTTTCTCTGGAGATGTCAACTGCTGTTCCACACACAAATCACGTGTGCTCACGGGAAGGGTGGACTGAGCTCAGTGGTCCTGGTCTCCTGCTCGGTTCCAATGGGTCTCTGAGAGAGTTTTCCAGTACTACGCTGGGGGAGGCGCGTGGTCTGGGCCGCTGTGGGAGCAATGGGATCTGCAGAGGGCTGCAGCAGCAAAAGGCTCTGCGGGCGCGAATGTCCAGAGTCAGAGAGTGCATCCCCTTGTGCAAATGCATTGTTAACTTCTTAAACAAAACTAAATCCTCTGTGTCAAATATGCTTCCTGAGGAGGCTTGGAACTTTGTAAGCTGGAGACCTGACTCCAGGGATCTTAAACCCAGTGGACTAACAGTACCTGAAGAACTCTGTGAAATTTCTTTTGGATCTCCATCATCAAGTTTGAAAAGTTTTGCTGTGTGTTGACTTGACACACACCAGGGTATTTAGGAGCTTTAAGGCATGCTTTTAAGGTCCTTTTTAATAATTTTCATTTTTCAGAGGCCTGTTTCTAACAGTAAGTCTGAATGTGCTTCTTCTGCAGGAACCAGTCTAATGTCCGAAGAATGCACACAGCAGTGAAGCTGAATGAAGTTATTGTAAATAGATCCCATGATGCCAGACTTGTTCTCCTCAACATGCCTGGTCCTCCAAAGAACACTGACGGCGATGAAAACTGTATCCTTTCTGGAAAGGCCTGGCCCACCCAAAGATGTTCCTTTATTCTGTGCTCCTGAATTCATTGTGCCACAAATTAGGCTGTCAAGCTGTAGCGTGACATAGTATCCACTGAGCAGGGGCACTGGCTTGTAGTAAAAGTTGTCACTGGTTGTTCTGGAAGCCTTGTAGGTTTGAAATCTTTATTTAATTTATTCATGGAATGTAATTAAGTTTATTTAATTCTCAGTAGTAGATGTAGCAGATGTTTGAAGGCATTCACAGCAGCCAGTGCTTTGGGCAGGGCAATGTCTGAACACAAGGGAACAGGAAGATCTGCAAAAGAAGGCACATCTCAGGCACAGCTCTCACCCAGAACCCAGGAGCGTGTAGCCCCATGGGCAATACTGTGGTAAAATGAAATTCAAGCCCACAGAGCTCAGGCATGCCCCTTGGCAAGGCCAGACCTGAGGGTATGATCAGGTGAGCCTCCTGGAGCAGCGGTTCTCTGTCCGCAGCTGCTCCTCGCCTTGTTTGTGCCACTGAATTAGCCTTTCACTGGCCTGTGCCAAAATGCAGAGGTCACAAATCGCAGATGAAGTGATTGTTTCTCCTCAATCTAGATAGCAGCAATGTGTGTTTCACTACTGTTTGCTGGCTAAGATAAAGACATTCCTCTTTAGCATAAGGGGGTTTCAACCACAGCTACTACAGCTTGAGAGAGATTTTTAAACTAGAGGTTGTGGGTGAGGATGCTTGTTCCTTCACCTGTCCCTGGAGAGGCTGAGCCACTCCAAATGGGAAACACTCAGTATTCACAGAGAACAGCTGGAAGGGAGTGTGACTGCGTAGCCTGGTGCAACCTGCACCACTGATGGGCTCAGCTTCAGGCTGTGGCTGGTTTGGTTTGGAGCTGCTGAAACTGTCTCTGTCCAACATGGGGGCAGCCCCTCCCTCGCCCCACAAAGGATGCCCCTGCAGCCGCTCCCCACTGCCAAACCCTGGCACATAAAGCCCATACAGGGGCTAATCGCCATGTGGTTTGGGTTTGATACTTTTCTCCTTAACCGCATGGCAACAGACATGGAGTTTCTTGAAGTCCTGACGGAGGGTCTGGAGAGAGTATTACTCGTTAGAGGAGGCGGCCGAGAAGTCATCACAATCTACTCCTGATTCAGTACAAGCCTCTAACCCTGGTCTACATTTACCCTCTTGGCGATAACGGACATTCCAGTTTTAAATGCAGAAGAAAAAAAGGTTTTTTGCCTAACTTTCTCCTCATCCAGTCCTATTCATTGTCTTTCCATTTGCAACATACATATCTTTTGGGATGCAGTATTGTTACCCCATCCAGTTAGCAACATAAATTAATTGTGAAGCTGCCACATTATTGTTTTTGCTTTGGTACTTCAGCATTTGTGCATGTAGTTTAACACTAAACCTATTTCTAGTCAGCACTGCAACGTGCAGTATTTTTAGTAACTGTATGTAAAGTTAGGACATGAAAGCCAGTTACTGTAAAAAGATTTAAAAAGCTTTTTGTATTAGGTTTAGGGGGGGATAGAATTACATTATATAGCAGCTAGTTTCTGCTGAAGTTCAACTATAAAGCCTTTTCTAAGAGCACACTAAATTGTAAGAGAGGACTTAAAGCTTTGTTTTTCTGGGTTTATTTCCAGAACTAAACTCTCAGTATTGGGTAAGAATTTATACTTTTAATACCTTTATTGATAGAGATTTAAATAAATTATGTTGATATAGTTGAAATTATGTATGTAGCTTGCTACAAGTTGTGTTGTTTCTGAGACTTGAGGTTCTGTGAGGCCAGATCCCTATTTATTTTTGTATTTATTTGTCCGAAGTATTGGATATGCAGGTGCAGGCTGTTTAGGATCAGAGATCTCTCAATAAATTTTGACTCATCAGCGGATTGAAGGACCAGTCCTGTGCAGTTCTTCCATGCTTTAAATTTCTTGCAGACCATCCATCAAAGTACATTGAGCATGTTGGAGCCCCGTCTGTAGAGCCAGGTGCTATGCTGCACGCACAGCGATGGGATTGCACTTGCACAAGTACAGGGGACCTGCTGCTTCATTGTATGCTTTATGCCCTTAGAGGAAGCGGAAGAAAAGAAGACCTAGATTAACCAATAAGTCTCTGGAGATTTTATCAAGCCCATTGAGTTGTACTTTATGTACAGAACATTCGTATTTTTTCAATAAAATGTTGCATACACTATGAACCTGTTCTCTGTGCTGTGGTGAATTACCTGGGGAAACCCCCTCTGTCCGTCTCTGCGGGGCGCTGCTGGGCTCCAGCTTCTCGCTGAGTGAGGGGAAGGTGCAGAGAGGTGCTGATGCTCCCCCGAAGGCACGCGTACTGCTCTGTGGAGGTGCCGGCTTAGTGCCGAAGTGAGTAAAGGCTCCTGGGTCTGGAGTTACGCCATCTGCAGTAGCTGAGTACAACTCCGTACCTGTAGGCTGTGGAATGTGCACAAGCTGGTGCCTCCTCAGGATTTCTGTCTGCCTGGAAAAGCTGTACTCCTGTACAAGGGACAAGTGGGAGCTGATCTCTGTGAGCTGGATTAGTAGTATGGGAAGGGGGGTGGGCACTGATGCATTTCTGACCAGTGTGCTCATTGGTTCACTAGTCCTGCCAAGCCTGTCAGGGTAGCGCTCCTGACTGTTCACTGACATCAGCATCACCAATTTGTCTGAGACAGAAATGTGAGAAACGGCCCAGGCTTTTGTCTTGAATAAGAATAGCACAGTAATAAAATGCTTGTTAAGAGTTTTATAGTTAAAGCCTAAGTTTGTTCTCTTTGTGAAACAGGACATACCTGATGGGAGCAGGCTGGTACTAGTGCGTACAAGATCCCTGCAAGGAAACAACTCCAGGGTCTGCTCTCTGTATTTATTTTTTTAACAAGTCTGTATTTTTCTGGTTTTGAAAATGAAAATTCATTTTACTTGCATTTAAAAAGAAGAATAAAACTCACTTATAATTCATGTGCTGTTTGTTACAGGACTGAGCAGTAGTATGCAAGTATACAAGAGTCATCATAGCTAACACCTATTTGCAAACATTCTTAAAGGAGAAATAAGTTTATGAAAAATATTTTATTCTTCAGTATGTTGTAGGCCAAAATATGAGAGATCCTTTTTTTTCTTTTAAACCAGAATAGACTTGTAATAGAAACATGCTGAGAAAAACATGCACTTTCTCCTTAGGAAACTTTCTGCAGTTGGATGGCATAGGTCCACCTTGCAAAAGGATTTCAGTGTCACCTGACTTTTGTAACCTGTTTGTGCCTCAATTACATTTTTAACACCACACCAACCCCATGAATAACCTTACAGATGCATTTGGGTGGGTTTTTGGAGGTGATTCTATGCAATGTGGGTTAAACCCCCCTAATTCAGGTTTGTGTGAACCCTAGGGATTTAATAGGCTCCAATTATGTAAGTTATCTTTACACATAGAAGATCCCAAACAAGTCCCTCTGCAGCTTAGCTTATGTCACACGCGCAGAGCATAGGGGTGCATGCCTGTGACTGGAAGTAGCCTGGAAAAAGATTGTGTAGGAAAAACATCAGTGAAAAAGGTAATTTCTGGATGAGTCAGCTTTTGTGAGGGCAACTGAACAGTCATCTTGTCTTCCTGCCCCTCCTCTAAGACCTTTGCTCAGGAGATGAGAACGTTGCAATTAGAGCGTGACAGAGTTGGTACGCACTTTTTATATACGGCTATACAGGATTATACTCAACACCTGCGTGCTATAGTTTTAATAATTAGCGAGTTGCTACAAGAATCCCCGTGTAGAGCAAAGATGTCACCTGGCTTTACCGTTCCGCTCCGGCACGCTCTCCTTCGAGAAGCGGGGCTCCTCTGAGGAGCAGTGGCTGCTCGCTCAGCCCAAGGCGCGCTGCCGTGGCCCCGCAGCCCACCAGAGGGCACCAGGCGGCCTCAATTGGCGGATCCCCGGCCCGGGGGCTTATGGCAGCAGCTACCCGGCTGGCTCGGACGTTAACGCGGAGTGGTGATTTCTCATGCTGTTCGCCTAAACGACGCTTCTTTGAATTCTAAATGCACTGATGGGAAATGACACACGATAAATTAAACAATTTCCATTTAAAGAATAAGTCCTCCTCCCCATCCTCATTTCTCATTTTCTGCGTCATCCATAGAAACGTTTGATTCTCCAGTAGTTCCCTTGGGAAGGGAAAAACCGCCCTGTGGTGAGCTCCCCTTCCGTTCTGGAGTAATTACCCCACTTCTCCCTGGGGAGAGGTACCCCTTGGCTGTGGATTTGCCACGTCGGACAGCAGCAGCCACAGACCAGCGCGGCTGGTGACAGGGTTTTGAAGACAATTTCCTGCTGTCGTTGCACTCACTCTTCTGAGCCTGGGCAGCTCTTCGAACAGAACACACTCTGCCAGCAGACTAAAACGGAGTCCATGGCCAGCAGCTTCTGCCTCAAATTACCTCTCTGCTCTTAAAATAATGCAGGCATCTCTCTTGCTGTTTGGAAAAGGTTTGTAAGGGCCTATCTCTTCCTCTGGCTGGGGAAGGCTGGCTGGGCTGGCAGTGCTTACTCTCGGCAGGCCTGATGTTCATTTCTTTGGTCAGTTCCTGAAGCAGGCCTGTCAGTGCTTTTAGAAGTGCTAGACAGCCCGTGCACTTACTATGTGTGTGATGGGCTAACACTGAGCTGAGAAATGGGCAAAAGGCTGAGCAAACAGCACAGTTTAAAAAGTAGAGGGCTGCTTGGCTAGTGCTGAGTGGCAGTGGGAGGTGTCCTCAACTTACCTACGCACAGGGCTTCATCTGAGGGTCTCATTCACATGGGACTCCCAAGATAGCTGTCAGTATACTTGATGCCATCAGGTCTGAGGCTCTTTGGTTTGCAGTGCTTTCTGCTACTCCCTGGCAATGTCAGTACTATAGATGTCACTACTGAAACAGAAACATGGGGGGATGTTTCCATCACCTGCAGAGATGGCATTGCTAATGGGGCAGTAACAATGCTAGTGACCTCAGGCAGAGGTCTAAACCTTTTAGAGGTCTGTGAAACATAAGAGGGAGAGGATGAGACTGTATGCTGCATAAATATATGAAAAATATCAGCTGGGTCATTGATCTTCTAGGAGAAGGCAGCAAAGATCCATGACAGGATATTCCAGGTTACCTTCATCAGGGAGATGAAAGCAGCAAGCCACTATTTTGGTGCATACATACCCACTGCTTGGACACTATTTCTCCGTTCCCTTTCACCCTGCCCAGGAGGTGCCTATGTTTCAATTGTCAGATATTCATATAACCATTTAATTAATGCTCAACAGTCCTCTCAGCAAAAATCCAGGAAAGTTCATTAGAAGTTTTGAATTGCCATTGCTTGATACTGCTTCTGGAGGCAGTCCTGCATGCCTTCTCCTGCTTCTTCTGGTGGCTTCTATGTTAGCCCCCTTTGGACTGGCACAAGCAGTCAGCCAGCCACTTAGCAACGTCATGGAACCACGTCTTTTGGTAGCAGTGACAAATTATACCTGTTTAAACTCCTCTTCAAACTGCAGTGTTGGATGTGAGATAAAAGTGAAATGTCTGTCAAAGGCAGAAGAACCACAGTAGACAATTCACCACATATATTGTCTGCCAGCTAGAAGATGGGAGAGATTCTCTTGATGTAGCTTCTTGACAATAAAATACCACTGGTAAGGAGGACACAGTGCTGTCCCAACACCTCCAGACACAAAGCAGTTGCCAAGGTTGAAATACAGTGAGGTACTGGAGGGATTTGAACCATAGCTGCCATAGTGTAAGCAATGTGCCACATCATACACTCTTAGTTAGAGGGCTCAGGAAAACATCCTCTTTGTGCTTGGCCTGTCCTTGGCATTTCTGCAGGAGGTCAGGGAGGTGAATCTGACTGAAGGTTAAGTTCTTTCTTCTAACCTGACTCAGACCTTTAAGGTTCAAAAAGGGCTACCTTTGAAAAGCTCTTCCCTTCAGCAAACTGAAATCTATGAGCTGAGGTGAGGCTCTTTCAACAAATGCTGTTTTCCATATGACTTAAAATAAAAGTACTGGTATCTATTGTACAGACTGTGACTTACACTGAGCAGTTGTGTATGATGCTGTCTGTGACGTTGCCAACACAACGATGTCTAGCCCTTCTCTGAAAACCTAGTCCTTTGCATAGTGTATCAAGAGGAAACACAGCAGCCAGCAGAGCATTTGAATGAAAAAGTAGTTTGTAGAAATAGAAAAGGACCCCAAAGTCAAGAAGCTCATGAACTTATCTTGATTACTGCTCCTCAGCTTCTGATTATCTGTTTTTGGAAGTTCATTTTTAGTTGGGTCTTTCAAATGACAGGAAGGTCCTCTTCTCCAGGAGATCCATTCTCAATCTGCAAGCAACAGTAAGGATTATAAGAATTACAGCTTAAAATCAAGAGGCATAAGATCTAGGTTCCAGTGAGTACAGATAATATGAGAGCAAGTCATAGGACTTTGCCAAACTTGCCTGCTGATATAGCCAAATAGATAGGATCTTCTTGTTACATGTCTGAAACCATTTCCTAAGTCATAGCAATTAATTTTATTCTGCTTTTACATTTGCAGCTATGATTAAATACCTTGATTCCCCTTCCATTAGACTGGAAAAAACCCAGTTAAAGAGGAATCAATTACTGAGGCTTGCAAAAGAAAGAAATTCACCACAGAAACATTAAAGATCTAAATGGAATATGTAAATAGTGCCCATCAAAATAAGCTGGCTACAATCAGGCCTGAATGTATTTTTAGTTGGCTCCTTTCATGTCCCTCACCAGAGTTCACACAAGCTGTTTCCACAATATAACTCTTTGTGGCTTATCTGCTCTTGTCTCTTTCAAGGACAAGTACAATTAGCTCCCTCAGAGGCCAGCTGTGCTAGGGGTGAAGCAGGGCCCTGTTTATTGTTTAGGGGCTTTAAACTAGCACAACTCTTGTCAGAGCAGCTTCAGCTCTATTTTTCATAAAAGTGTGTTTGGTTGGGTTCCATTCATTACCATTTTCAACAACTAGCTTGCATTTATGGAGATACTTCTCACCTGAGAAGAGCTTACTGAAGTGGTCAGCCATGCCAGCCAACTAAAATGAGCATACTGAGAATAAAAAGCAGATGAGCCTTACTCCAGCCTGTCCCTTAGGTGGGTTCAGTTGAACTCCCATGCCCTGTTTGTCACACACTAAAGCTAAAGCTGAGTTAAGATTCTAGTATGAGCAAAGCCAGGCAGTTATATTGTGCCCAGGGTGGTGCCTGGTTTCCACAATGTATTTTTTTCTCAGATTTTAAAAACAATTCCTTTTTAACAGGCATGATTTATGCCTTGTGTTTGGGGACAGAACACACCCTTCATCTACTTTTTTCTTTCTGCCAGCTGTTACACCAGTAATGAAAGGAAACTGGCACAAAATCCACATCATTGGGTAAGGCTGAAGTGTTTTTATCTCAGCAACTGTACGATCAGGCCCTACATCTTCAGAATGTGTACTGAGTGTAGATCACATTGTCTTCAAAGACAGTATGGCTACACCCTAATATGGCTGAATCCTGTTCCACTGTTTGCACCTTCTGCTGTCACCTGCACAGCATTCCTTCTGGCTTCCTGCACTGGCTGCACTGGGTACCATGGCAGGGCAGAATGGCTGCTTTGGATAAAGTAGTTTATTCTGCTGTTACAGTCAGATCTTTCACTCTGAAGGCCCTTTGACCCCACTGATGTAAACATATATGCAAAATCAGAGTAATCTCTCTGGTTTTGATACAAAGTACAGCCTCTGATCTAAAGGACACCTCCATTTTTCATGTACACAAATAAATGCTCTTGCTGTTTCTCATGGCTGTGAAGATTAGTACTTGATGGAGAGGAGGTGGAGGAAGGGTAGGTATGTGAGACAGGAATGCCAAGTCAGAAGTTTTAGATCACATGCCCTCTAAGGACAGGGATTTATGTCCCCTGACTTCTCCCTCCCCTTCAGCTTCCCTCTAGTACCACCAGTGGTATTAATTTTCCTGAAACCCTCATTCTGCATGAAGTTAGAACAGAAATTAAAGTAGAAATGACAGAGATGCTTTTCATTGTTAATTCTGATCTACGCACAAGTAGCAAGTCAGAGAAAACTTACTGGGAGACTGAAGGTAGAGGTAGTCTTTTTTCTGTATTCATTTGCCTCTATCTGTGAAGGCTGCAGAGAGAACAAATCCTGTTAGAATTCACAGTGCCTGTTTAATTAGACATTTGTGATTATGCCAAGAGTTTATTCTAGTAGGAGTATGTGTGGGACGCCCTTTTTCATATTGGAGTTCAGTGCTGTGGGGTTACAAAATGTATAAATTTGTGCCTGTGATTTTATAGTCAATAGAGCATCATGTGCCAACATTGATCAAGTTACATTTAGTGTTGCAACCTAGTTAAAAGGAGGCAGCTCTTAGTGCAGAGTCTGTAAGGAAGAAAAAGTCACTCCTGTAATCTCTTCAAAGTCTAACACGATTAAGAGACTGACCCTTCTCACACCAGGCTTAAGGATCAAAATCTAATTAAAAACTCGTTACTAACCATATGTCCACAATCAAATCCTGGGTACTACAACTTGGCTGTCAGTACTTTTAGGGAAACCCAATAATGTCTTCAAATTGGGCATACAGTGGCAGATTTTCTAAGAAGCGGAGAAGGCAACTTAGAAAAAAACCTTAGAAGTCAATAGTCCTACAGGTAAAAGGTTTAGAGGAAAAAGTCTTCATATTTGAACTGGTGTCCTGATGCTGACATTTCTTTTGCTTTAAGTATCTCACAGACACCAAAAACTGGCCAAGAAATTGATCTCACCTTTGTGACCAATGAATTTGACATGCTTTAACTCCAGATGTCCAAATCATTTTATCCCAATTATCAAAGAAACCCATGTCAAACACTCAGCCTGCAAAACCTGCTGCCTTAGGGTAGCTAGCCTGGGACAGTTATACGTTTCTTGGAGATAGTAGAACTCACAGAAGCTGGTGAACTCCTTAGGAGACAAGGCTCTGATGTCATCCTGCTACCTTGGGCCAATTTTTCAGTTACATTTTGGAGTTTTAAATAAACAACAGATGTTCAGTTTAAAACCAGAAAATAATCCATATGCAATGCTGTGAGTCTGAGTTAGTGGATTAAGATGGAATTGGGATGAAAATTTTGCAGAGTGAGGACATCTCCACAGGTGAATCATATCACAAATAAAACACAAAAGAAACCTTAACCAGGTCCAGATACCAGAGGCCAAGAGGGTTTTTTCTGTGTTTTCTGATCAGAAGCACATTTGAAAACCTTATTTACTAGCAGAAATACATGGTTCTTCATACTGCCTGGTTTGCTATTGAAAACCAAACAGAGAGTATCAATATAAAAATCCAGCATCTATTTTAGTCAGCAGGTCCCACAGTCCTACGTTCAAAACCCCATTCTTTATAAAGCACTGCTAAAATATGCTAGATTTAATGTCATCCTTGTTGCTGTAGTGGGAACACGAAATAAAACTGGTCTCCATTACTGCCTGATGATCTCTGATAAATCCTCAGGGAGAAGTTGAGACTTCTCATCTCTGCTCTCAGCAAAACAAGTCTGAATCCCACAGAGATGGCGTAGCAGCCACTCTCAGTACATGAACTGAAAAAGAAAAAGCCCCTCTAGCCAAGCAGAGCAGCAAGGAAAACCCCCATGCTTTTTATTTACAGCTTTGTTCTGTAATAAATGTTAAGCATGGTATGAATGGCCACAACTTCCATTAATGTGAATGGGAAAGTGACATTGTGTATGTCATATCTTGGTCTCTTTAGCCACTTCTAAAAGCTTTCTGAATTCTGACAGAAAATAAGGATGTGCTCCATATATTGATGTAATGTTTCTCAAGACATGGCATAGGAAGAGGAGCCTTGGGAATTTATGTAATTGCTTGTTCACAACTGGAATCATGTGATGAAATATTGCTTATTCTTCCACATTTCAGAATGTATTTATGTTATCGGTACATTTGGTGGCAACTCCACGAAGTGTCGTGTTTGAACACGTGCTTTCAGGAGGTAGTTTGTTTTTCCCTGAATTGATGTATTTCAACAAGAGGTGTCTTAAACAGAACTGGCCAGATGCTCAGCTAGGACCAAGTGTGAGTACAGGTAGTAGTGCTACTCCGTTGTAGCCTCTTTGCCTGGAAGCTACTGCTTGGCCTATCATGTTATTGAGTACATTTCTGTTTGCTTAGCTGCTCTTGATGATGTTAAGGGAAGAGCTCTCTAGTCTCAGTAAAAGGCTGCTCCTTCTCTGCTCCACATTTTCCATTGTTGGGCCTTCAGCATTTCCTCTCCAGTACCTTCTCCCTGATGTCCACTTGCACTCCTTCTGAGGCACCAAGGCTTACAGTGCAGCCTTCAGTTTGCCCTCTGCATGCTACTTGGCTGTAGGCCCTAGCTACATGGGATGCTGCAGACCATTAGAGCGATAAAACCCACCACTAGGTTATTACTGGTGATCTGGAGGAGTCCTGAATACCCAGCCACCTGGGGGTAACACCGACGATGCAGCACTCCTAGATCCAGAGAACAGCAATTAGCTACCTGAGGCTTCTACAGGCCAGCACTGATTGCCACTCAGGTCTGCAGCTCTTCTCATGAGTATTAATACCACCCATGGGTGAAGGGGGCTGTTTTCTCAAGGCTGTGTTCTTGAAGCTTCTGGCTAGTGTAACTTTTGACTTGGTTAAGGTGGAGCCTCACGTATACAAGAGCTTCCTCCCTGATAGTGAAATTCCTGGGGACAGCATGGCCCTACACACCAACAGTGTCTGTCTGGTTAGTTTTTTATCTCTCATTGCCTTATCTATTTGAAAGTGCTGGTTGTCATCTGAGGCTTGTAAAGAACTATTTTCTTTACTGTTCTTTAAGAAAGCAAACTCTGTTTCTCACTGTGGCAGCTTCTTTGATGCTTGGAGTACTTGTGATTAGTATGATTTGGGGTTTTGGTTATTCTTTGATACTCAGAAGCCCTAGTGCTCTGCTGCAGATACCTGTTATTAAGGGGTTTAGGTTATTTATGGTGCTGTACTTCAAACGTCTGTGTGAGAATTCTGCAAGACTACATCTTTTGCTTAACAAATTTGTGAGAGGCATGTCATGTAATACATGTGATGTTTAGGACTAAAGTTGTCCCTGATTATTAACTTATCTTGAACTCTTGAGTACTTTGGTCTTTGGAGGACAGACTAGCAAGCTGTTGTCAAACGTGCAACTGGATTCTGAGACAGCTATCCTGTCTCTATGAGTGTCTCCTGTGTCTTCTGTCTTTTGAGAATAAACTCAGTAAGAATGGCTGTGGGGACCACTTGTGTCACCTCACATGCAGGTACCCACAGAAAGAGTTTGATCTTAAGGACTCTGGAGTGACTGAACAAGCATGTGCATCTCTACCAAGGACTAGTAACTGGGGAGGAGGCAAGTACATTAAACACCTGTAACTCAGATGGAAAAACGCGACTCTTCTGCTGACCAGTTTATCAGCAACAAATATGGAAACAGGCTCCCTAGTGTCCTTTCTCTTTGGCTAAATTACTTTTAAATGTGACTATGTGGTCCTGAAAGCCATGACCAAGTTCCTCAAAGAGCAGCCTTACAAGGAGAGGAAATGTGTGGAGAGCATCCTCAATCATAAGAAAAGAGAATGGCAAGATATAGATGTATATCTTGTAGGATGGTGTCCAGGTTCTGGCCAGGTCAGAGTTAACCTCTCCAAGCAGCCAGCCCAGGTGAGCTGAGTTAGCCCAGGTGAGCTGAGTTAGCCTGGCCTGTTTCCACACCACCTGACATCACTCCCCCATAAAAAGGGCTAGTCAGGGAGGGGTACTCCTGGGTGCCTCCAGGGCAATCAGAGCATGGCTGAGGTGTTGGGTCAGTCCTTGTGTCTTGTGCAGTATGCCATGGTATCCTTGGGTTGCTAAGGTATGTTATCACTGGGTGTGAGTGAAATTTGTGTGGGCTGTTGTTGTTCCCCTTTCACAGTGCTTCCAGGGAGGTTCTGTTTCTCTGGGAGTGAGCAAGTGGTGTGTGGTGCTCACTGTTTGGGGCTGAACCACCACAGATGGCAAGGCAAACCACTGCTTTTAAAACCCAAAATCTGTGTAGCAGTTTCACAAGACAACTAACTGAGAAAGGTATACAGAAGGAAAGCTCAAAGTCTCTAAAGTTATTGATCAGAACCTCTTCCTACTGAGAGAGAGATGTGAGAAACTCTTTGGCTCTTTCATCCCAGTGTTTTGGTTGCACTGGCCTAGAGTTTTTTGTGGTGAAAAGCTTAGAGTTAGTCTTCATACAAATGTTTATGTGCATACCTGCAGTACTGACTGTTGGTCTGTAGAGCTAACCAAATATTAGAACATTGCCCTCAGCAGGAGGCTAAGTGTATCTTCTTAAAATACTGTGCCTTGGGAGTACCTCGAGGAGAAACAGAAATGGTGCTGGTGTAACTTAATTGGGGGGAACAGTCTTGAGGCTTCACAAGATGCCCTGATAGAGAGCTTAGCTGGTCACAGAAATCTGGCTCTTGTGCAAGGGCTCAGCTACCAGAGAAATGAGGCAGTCTAGTGCACTGCTTTGCCTTTTTATTGTCCGTTTAGGCCAGGCAGGAAGTACTCTTCAAGAAAAAGCTGACTGCAGCTTAAGCAACAGGGTTCTACAGCTTGTGCATCTTGCATTGAGGTAATCACAAAGAGTTTTCTCTTCCACACCTCCCAGAACTTCTGGTGCCCGAGTATCAGAATTGAGCAACACTGCCATTGATTTGTGTAGGATCTGGCACAAACATAGGGCTTTTGCTTGATGAAGCTTGTGCTCCCACAGTCTCTGGAGAGCTCAAGCCTCTCAGAAGCAGGTGTGTGAAAGAGTGAGGAGGCCAAAGTAGCATAGAATCTAGTAAGGAGACTTCTTGACTGTACTAAAAATAATCAAGATTTAAGTCAGATACTCTAAAATTAGACACGTTTTTTGAAAAAGCAAACTCCAGCTTTGCTTGAGTACTAAGTTGCCTGCATGAAGCTTGCAGACTTCTATTTTGAGAGGCCCTATTACACTTCCTAGTTCTTCCAGTGAAATTGGTCATGCAGTTAAGAACCTCTTCCTAAACTATCCTTGCTCTACCCTCTCCCCTAAATACCAAAATATTCCCGGGGTTCTTTGTGTCAACCACTGTGACTTTTGTTCAGGCTTAGCCCATTTCTGATGTTCAGTTAACAGTACCATTATCTAAGAACACATTGTTACAAAACTTCAGTGCTGCTGTGATTACTTAGGAAGTAGGTAAGATAAAGGGGTTCCTTGTTCCCTGCCGTTAGGAACTTTCTACCATAAAGAGTATTGGAGAATTCCAGGAGGAATGCTAGGACAGAATCCAGAGCAGTTGCTGAGCATAAAGAACCTTGTAGAATAAGGCTCTCCATCCAGTGCAGATGTACAATTGCACTGATCCCTTGTCTTGTTCTCTACTTTTCATGACTTGCAAATACCCTATTTATTCTCTTCATAAATCTTTACATTCCACCTGGAGTGAACTAACTCTATTCTGTGAATATGGGAAAACAGGATGCATTCCTCTAATACTTGAGTCCTACATTCAAATAGCTAGGATTTTTTTTTACCTAGCTATTAAGATACAAGATCTAAAGAACTCCTCAAGCCTTCTGATTTCTAACCTAGATTTATTCCCAGTTTATAGACACTTGATCTCATAACAAAACTGCCCTTTAGCTCAAATAACTCTTCACCTTCACTAGGGTTTTTATTCCTGGCAATATTTATAGATGACAACAGAGTTCCATTGTTTAGCTTTAAGCCAGCTGTTTTTTGTAGGCTGGCAGAGGCAAACAAAGCCTGTAGAGAGGAGCTGATGATCTGTATGAGCTTAAGAAGAAAAATAGTTAACTATAAAAAAGGGGATCCTGATGTTACTGAGATACTAACAACAGTAGACTAGATTTACCTGGTGTTTGTCAATGCTGCCTGACATAACAGTGCGGTATGGAAAAACAGTAATGAGTATTTGTTTGATTGTGTTGCTTTTGAACCTTCTAAGTCCATTGTTACTGTGACTTTGTTTGACTTAATCCTTGTTGCTACTATTCTGTTGGGACTCATGAAAGGGGTGTGGGTTTGATCAAGAGGGGGTTAAAAAGAATTTTAAGCCAAAGCTTGTGGCATTGCATGTTCATCCTACCACTCAGTGTTTATAGGAGCAATGAAGGTATGTATTGCTAAGCATGATCCACATGTAGAATGCCAGACCAAGGGGAGTGAAAACAGCAACCTTTTACTACCACCTGGAATAAGAGATTTCAGTCTTAGCCATGCCATCATGATAAGAGGGCAGAGGGAAAGTTTCATCTTCATTATAATGAAGTTAACACACCTCTGCCATTCAGAGCCCAGCCTTCTGTGAATGAAAATGAATAATGTATGCTTTTTGGGCTCACTGTCACACAGGAGTTGGGATACTGGAAGGTGGTAGGTCTTCCACAAAGAACAGGAGAGACTCCATGTAATGACAAGACTTCATGGACTCTTCAAAAGTCAGAGCTGTATACAGTCTTGGCATGTCATGCCTTCCAAAGATGAATGTTTCTTCCTGCACAGGCTTTCTGCTCTGCTTAAGTAGCATGGAAAACTCTTGGCACTAGACAGGCCTTCTAAAAGTACAGAGCCTGCTTGTTACCTTTCTCTCTCACTAATGGAACTGGAGAATAGCCTGCCCTACCTGCTGAGTGTGTCTTCAGCTGACAGCTGTTGCTTAGAGATGTATCTCCTCTGTCTAGTTGACTTTTGTATGACTTGTGTCAGCTTGAGTAATTTCCAAACATTTATTTTGTAATCTGTTCCCATGTTAGACCATGTGCAACACTAAGGAAGTAAAAACAAAAGTGGCAACTTCTGGCTAATCAACTTCTAGTTTGTCTTAAACATTACAACAAACATCTCAATTGCTTTTCCAACAGTTACTAAACCATATAAACAGTCTTGTTTATCCCCTGTGCATGTGATGAAAAGAAAATTAACTGCTGTAACTTAATTCCTTCAGCTGAATCAGACCAGATGAAAAGCATAGAGAGGAATCTACTTCAGAAGTAGAAGACTCAAGCTCTTCAGTGTGCTACTCAACCTGCAAGGAAAGGAAAAACTGCAGAATGTATCTGCTGTAACTTGGTATTGAGTGTAAATTATAAGGGAATCCAACATAACTACACTTACTGTATGAAACTTTCCAGCAACTGGAAAGCTTGACAATACCAAGATTAGTAAAAATGGTAAGCCATGTACTATTGTAGAGGAAGGGTACGACCACATATGATACCCAGAGTACTCGCCTTCTCTCTGCTCCTTACTGTATGGACAAAGCATTTCATGCTGTGATAGGTGAAAGCAAAACTGTTTCATAATTTGAGAACACAGTAGCAAGTTGTCCTGAGTGGAAGCCACTGTCAGAAAGTAAGCTCAGCAAATGAGGCTTTTCTCTGTAGGAGTTTGGGCACAGCTTCACTGAGCAAGGGGCATTCCAGTACATATACCCTTGTGGCACTGAAAAAGGATTACCCACAAATAGATGTTAAATGGTGGTCTTGCAGCACTGAACTAGGGCTGTGCTCTTTCATGACTTACAACAGATTGCATGTAGCTGCAGCTCTGCTAGACACAGACTTTCTCAGTTTGTCTAAGGAATAATCATACTAGAAGGTACCTGTGTAAGAATAAACATAACCCTGACTTCTCTTGCAGGACACTTGTGATATTTTAACACAAATGATACTTTGAGACTAGACACAAAGCAAACAACAAGTGAAAAGGTCACCTTAGTTCTACTTCTTTACATGGAAAGACGTAATAGCTATTTTTCCAATTTGCTGCATTTACTAACTTGTAAGTCACAAGTAGTTAAGAATCTTTTCTGAAAAATGTTACCAATAGCATTTCTACCATGAAATGAATCCAGAAGTCTGGTTAGAAAGGGGGGAAACAGTAATTTTATTTTTGTTGGTATCTGGGGAGAACAAACTTACCAAGTTAGACAATCATGCTAATGTTACTGATGAATTTACAACAGTAATTGGCTACTTCTCACCTTCCTTCCACCCTAAATGCTATAGCTGATACCCAGGCTAGGTATTAAAAGAGAAGGTGGAGAGGGACCCCTATTGCCTTTCGCTTTTCTTTTGCACTGATGGCATTTGCTATAGGTGTATTACCTGTGAATCTAATTTCCAGATATTTAAATGAATTATATTGATCTCTAGTTACAGTAACTGGTTAGACTAGCAGACTTATGAAAACTACATTGTCTGCTAGGACCCAGGTATCTTAACTCCCCTTGCCCTCTTTTCTCCTCTATTCATTAGCTGATGGGTGAGGAAGACTTGGGTGCTGTTTATACAAGGAACTATAAGAATACACAGAATTTTGTGAACTTTATTTTGTAATTGGGACACTTTTGGAGCCCTCCAAGGCCTCTCCCATGGCAGCTAGAGGATGGTGAGGGAAGCGGTGCCATGTCACATGATTTGGTAATGGTTACTGTATGGGCTGAAAGTGTGTATAAGCAAATCTTTTTCCACTATAACAAGGCACAAAGACAGATTCTCAAGCACTCTGCCTTTTAAGGCTGTAACAGATGCACTTGCCAGGTGACTACTTGTGTATCAACACGCTTGAGATTTAAGTAAGCATTTAACTTCCATCCTGTCAGCTTCTCCAAGCTCAGGTTCATTGCTGGGACTGTCAGAACAGAACAGTTCTCCAGGGAACAAGTGCTTTGGTGTCTCAAGCTGCTCTGGAAGACCAGCATGGAGAGGGAGAGGCTTTATGCTTGAGGTGGCACCGACCTCAGGAGTGCTTTCACTTCCATGTAACTGTGGGCACCTCGGTCCAACACCCATCCTATAGCCACCCGCAGGGTGACTCGGTGACTCACCGTCTGCTGTGTTTCTGTCGCGGCTACCGTGCAGCCCCGCATGCAGCCGGAGCAGGACGCGCCGAGGGGAAGAGCCGCCCCTGGAGGCTCCGCAGCCGCCGGCGGAAGAAGCGGGGCGTCGTGCGCGAACGCCTCAGGGGGCGACTGTCAGGGGCGTCGGGCGACTCGCGGCGCCTCTCTCTTCCCGCCTCCCGCGCTGCTCGACCGCAGCACGCACGCGTTCCCTGGTGCGGGGGCGAGTCGGCCCCGCGCACGCGGAGCCGCGCGTGGCGGAGGCGCGAAGGTGGCGAGAGCCCAGGTCCCTGCCCGCCCCTCCGCTCCTCGCCGCCGGCGGCTTCTGGCGGTTTGGGCAGGCTGACCCTGAAACCTCCCGGGCAGGCTGACCCTGAAACCTCCCAGCCCGGCTGACCGAAAACGCTTGGTCAGCCCCGTGGTTGCCCGATGCAGAGTGAGTGGTGTTAGGCTGGCTGTTGGGAGCCTTCACCCAGTGCCCCTGGCCGGGCGTGCCTCAGGCGACGTGGGAGAGTGCCTGCTTTGCTGGGGCGGAGAGACCATACTAAGGGCTTCCACAGAAGGGCTCACCTGGAGAGAAAATACATTCTCTTGAGGTTCAAGTTATGGTAAATAAATTGCAGCTGAGGGTTACAACATGTAACCGTAGGTGAAATGCTATGCTGCTGGAGGAAAAGCAATCAGTCTGTGACGGTGGTGCATCATGGAGTTCCCAACCTTTCCCTCATTTAATGGGGTGTAACTTCGGCTACGTGAGACACAGGTTTTAATTTTAAATCTGTAGTTGTCTTACAAGGGGCAGTTAAGTTGCCAGCTCGTGTTTGTTGTGTTGCTGCTTGTCTGTTTCATGGGAAGTGTTTTCTTTAAACACTGGGTAGAAACTGGCAGGTGCGTGGGGGCAATAGGAAAGCCTGAGGGGCGGTTTGAGATGGTAGTTGGGTCAGACGTTTGGTCTGCCTTTGTTTTCTCATCTACTCTGGCGCAGGCGCTGTGAGGAGCTAGTTCCAAATAATGGAGGGCACAAGGGTTTGGTGCCGGGTTAGAGGATTTTTAAATTCTGTTACTAACAAAGAACTAATCTGTACATGTGGTGGTACTTTTGATAGCTGGAGCTCTGAAGAAAAAGCATAAGAAGCAAATAATATATCCAAATCTAGGGCCTAGGTTATTTTGGGTGTGTGTGAAACTAATCTAATAAGTAGCTCTAGGCAAGGATCTACTAGTATACCTGATCATAACCTAGTCCTGACTCAATGACCTGTGAACTGTAGCTGGAAAATTCTGTGACTGTATAAAATTTTTTGTATTTTTATGAGTGCTTCAGGTATTTTCTGTTGTAGTAAGACAAGAAGAGCCTTTTATTTGTAAGAAACTCAACAGTTGGGTGGTTTTGGGGTTTGTTTTTTTTACCTTATCCCATTTCTACCCATGGAAAAAGCTCCTTATTTCTTTCTAGTTAGCAAATCATATATAGTTGAGGTTACCTTTAATAGATGAGAAATTGGGATCAGGACCTGGGCAAGCAAATTCTGAAAAATTTGAAGAGTAGAATATTGGTTGTGTAGTACTTGTAGTGGGTCGGTACAGTTTTCCTCCGTTTATCTGAAATCATGTTGTAAGAACATGCTTTTTTACCATAATTATGTAAAGGTTAATTCTAGGATTGCAGGCTTGTATGTATTTTTATGTTCTTGTGACTTCACATGCTTTGAAACTGTTATCTTTTTATGTATGTGGCTGCCCCCAGTACTGAGACTTCTAAACTGCTTTTTGTATTCATTTTAGTTTTACTGCTGAAGACCTTGGTGAAGTTATGCTGAGATAAGTTTTCAGGATCTTAAAAGAGCACAAGAAAATCAGACCTTCCTACAATGAGCAGGTCATCAAGGTAAGCCTAAAACATATACTTGAATAAAGCACATATAGCTGATACTGCAGAAAGTTTTAAAGATTTAATGTCTTTTAAAAATTTTATTTTAAATACTCTCTGCTTTTATTTATGAGCTCTGCTGGCATAGTTTGGATTGTTTTACTAGTATAATAACACTTGGTTATCAGGTATGTTACTACAATATGGGGTTTTGATTTTCTAAAACCATTCCCTCTGAGCTTTTCTAGAGCATAAGTAACTGCTGAAATCCTAACTAGCTGTCTATGAAGTTGCTGGCTAATAAGTCTTTCTGACTTTTTAAAAAAGTTTGATTGTGCTCAGAAATTCATATAGAGAGTGCTGTTGGCAGTCTCAGCTCTTATTTCCTTGACTGAGTTGCTTTTATATCTGTATCTAAAAGATTTTATGTATGGCATTGACATTCTGCCAATAACATGGATTACAGAAATTAAAAAACCCCCTACTTTTTAATGGCTTTATTTAACTAAACAAGCTTCTATGAGGGAACAAAATTGCAAGATGGAGCAAAACAATGTATGTTTTTCTTGTTTTTAGTAAGTGTAAATATCATCAAGAAAAGAGAATGTCAGCGTTCCAAACAAAACAGTTGTTTTCTGTCCTTAAATAAGAGCAGCAAGCGCACCTCCTTTCTGAGAATGGGCAGTTGCTCACCCAAATTGTTCAGAGACTATCAACAGACCACTGCTTCCTGCTATTTTTCAGATGTATTTTTGGTCGTGTGATGTAGTATTACATACTTTTAGAAAAGGAAGGTGCTGGTTTTACTGCCTTGAGAGTTGGTCTTGAATGTAGGAATTGTTTGGCAGTTTGGAATCTGTCTTCATTGCTAATCTGGTAATGTGGTTTGAAGCTGACCTCCTGCAGTTACCTCTGTAGTCAGAAGTCAGAACATCCTTGCTCTTCTTTCCAAGAATGGCAGTGTGTTGGCCCAGAATAGTGTTGATTCCTCAGCTCAGACAGGGACCCATTTCTTAGAAAGTACTGACCATTAACAGGACTGTGGTTTCCCAACTTTGGCATTTCATTTCCTCGTCTTCTGATTATTCCTCCGAACCCTTTTTTCTCCACTAACAGTATTTACTTGGCTCCTGGTATTTTTCTAACTGAGAACCTACCTCCAAAGCTTCAGCTCATGCTTATTTGATGTTTATGTTTTGAAAGGGAAATGACCAAGGAATATATTACCAGACAGGTATTTGAACTGCCACATTGTCCCAGGGAAATGTATGAAGAATAGGTGTGGCTGGAATGCACCCTAGATAGACACTGAAAAGGGGAATAACGAATACTATTTGAACTCAAAGGGAAACTGTAGCAAGGCCAGTAGTGGCAGTTCCAGCCAAGTTAAAACCAGGAAAAAACAGCACCAGAAAATTGACTAATTAAAAAATGAAAACATTTGATACATTCTGACTGACTTTTACCTCAAATCAGCTAAACCTTAATTAAAAATGCAGTTTCCAATTTCAAACTAAAAGGTTTATCAGGGAGTTTGTCATGCCTTAAAGGTACCTATGCAATACCTGCCAAGTAAGCAGGTAAACTAAACTGATAATGCTCTGTAGCTGGGGAGTGTTCCCTTGTATTCATTAATTATGTAGTTAGGTAGAAGTAAAATAAAATTTAATTGTGGCTCCTTTTCCAAAGAACACAAAGGGAGAGAATGGTTTTAAATAATTGATTTTAGAACTGCCAGCATTACAGTTTTTACTGTGGACATGGATTCAAATTTCTGCTTTTCTTGATTGGGAATGAAGAGAGGACTAACTGTAATGCGAGTGCCTTACTGCTCTCTGTAGTTGCTGAGTTAGTTTTGGCTTCTTTAATTCTGCTGTCTTTTCAAAATTATTTTTTACATTTTAAATTTTTGTTTAGATGCAGAACAAAACTGTAGAAACTGCAGCATTTTGGGTTACAGGAGTTCTTATTTTCTGGCCAGATGTCATTTAACAAAACCTAATTTTTAAGATGAACATTTTCCTTTTTTACTGTATTACGTTCTAGTGTTCTGCTTCTCCACTAGATTTCATCCAAACCTGGAAATCCATAGCTATGATATAGAAGAGAAGCTGCTTTCCCCCCACCCCCCTGCCCTTTTCTTTCACCAACCTGCCCTACCTTGTGAGATATTGGAAAGCTCATGAAAATGCCTGCCCTCCTGAGAATTCTAGTTGTTCAGATAAGCAGCCAAAAGTTCAAGCTTATGTGTTAAGTCAGATCCAGACCTTTTGAAGCTCACCTTCACAAACTGAAAACTGGACTGACTTTGTCCTAAAAAAATTCACTTCTCTCTTCCTTTATTTTCATAGTATTAGGGATAGTTTGAAGTCATCAAGCCTTCTTCACTGCTGTATTATGTACTGTTTCCCAGTTTTACTGTGTTTTGCGGAGTAGACTCATGCCTGTTCTGCCTCAGAGGAAAAAACCATATATTTAGTTCTGAAAATGTGATTCTCTTCAACCAACTGAATTGCAAACATAACAGTACTGTTTCCCTTGACTAAAAAATGTACTTAGGAAGCTATCTTGAGGATCCTATGAAACTTGATAATGTCTTACAGGTTCTACTGTAAGATGCTGCAAATGTCTTAAACTTTAAAAAATGTAGCCACTTTTAAATACATTTGAAACAAGGTGTCTTCTCTGTGAATGAAAAGTTGTTACTAATTTTAGGTCATTGATTTGAGAGAACTAGCAACTTTGGTATGGTTGCATGGTGACATTTCATTATATATTTGTGTTTCATTGCTTGATATCAAACCAGTTTCTGATATACTCTCTTGTTACTCAGAATTAATTTTTTCCTTTGAAGAAAAAGAATTCATTAGAGAACATGTCTCGGGTGTTGCAACCTAACTTGATCCTAAGTCCCGTAGGGAGAAAATATCACAGTGATTAGGAGATAAATCATTACTGAAATGTGATCCTGGAACGCTTTATGGGCAGTCTTGCCAGGGGAGACATGCTTTATGGGCAGTCTTGCCAGGGGAGACATGCAAGATGAGCACTTCTAAAACTAAAATTCTACTTTTCTTCTGATCTGTTGGTGGCAATCTAGAGTTTCTCTCTCCCAAATTGTTTTTAGCTCTGTGAGAGCAAGGCAGCAATAAGTTTTTTAAGAAATGAAATCCTGTAGAAAGAACAAAGTGTAGCCATGATGTAGAATGTGGTCAAAGATCTTGAAAACTGAGACTCCATCACACTTAGTTCCATAGCTGAAGGTATTTTGTGCTGGTTTATGAGTAACTTGTTAAGTATTCAAGAAATTAAGCATGCAAAAGTATTAAAGCTGTGGTATGGGCTATGATGTTTCATGGACAAATGCTTTAAGCTTCCATATTTCAGGTCCTATGTTGAGCTGTGCTCTTTTCCCTTAGTTTGGTGGTTTGTTGGTAACTATCCCTTTTGGTCTTTAGCTGGGAAGAGTGCAATAAGCTGTAGCCTCCTCTGGAGTTGTTTTTGCTTCATGTAATTGGACCAAAGATTGAGTGAAGAGATAGGACAGAAGAGGCAGTTAGAAGAAAGCGTAGAGGAAAGTCACGTATGTGGGAGACAGTGGGACTTCCTGTGTTAATTTTCCTGCTTGCTCAGCAGGGATGATGGTGAGACACAAGACCACCCACTGAAAGAGCCTCTTTGGAGGAAAGCATTTTCTCCAAGTGTCAGATTGAGCATGTGTTTCATTTGGTGCCCGCATGGGTTCTGTTTGTTTGACAATGTACAAGCTTGTGGCTTGTGTCAATAGGCCTGTCTATTTAGCTGATGTCAGTGTTGTAACATTTACTATATTTGGATAGTTAAGCTCAGAGTCAACCTTCATGTGTGATGTCATGACAATTCGTGGTAAGCTCATTTCAAATACCAAATCATGTGGCTTCACAAACAAGCTGCGTGCCATGCAAAGCTTATGTAGACTAACCACTAAATATTACGCTGTGCTATCCTTAGTGTTTTAAAGTAATTTCTGGAGTGATCAGAAATATCAGAGACACATGTAGTGGTGGTTTGGATTCATTTTTCATAAATTCCTGTTGTGTTGATGCAGAAACTTCACCAGTTCAGTTTGTGAAATGCTGCCATGGTCCCACCCCCCTGCAGCCAAAGTTCCCACCCCTGAATTTCATCAGTGCTGTAGTTTTCCATTGAGGCTGTTTTTCTGGGAACCCCCGTGAAGCCAGATCACTAAAATAATCAGAGTTAAATAAAAATCAAGCTTTTGGAGGGCTGCAGCCTGTGGAGGATGTGTGAGACAATGACCTGCAAGCCAGCTTTACAGAAATAACAAATCCTGGAATGTGGCCTCGATTCCCCGCTGCGTGCTGACGGAGATGCTTACAGTCTGTTTGTTCTAAGGCACTGAATAAGGTTATCCGTAGTATGACTGCAACTGTAGTAAGAAGGCAGAGCCACAAGCCTTGGAAGAGTGTTACTTGTGTTCTCTATCCAAACAAACAAATATTTTCACTCCCAGTCTGTGGAATTCAATGCAATAAGGTGTAGAAGTTTGTTTGGTCTAGAGTTGAGTATTCCTCTGAGCTGCAGTATGCTCAGGGACATGTAAATCAGATGGATACAAGAAAATACAAATCCGTTTGGAACAAAAAGAAACTGACAGATGATACAGCTTAGTGGGAAGGAATAAATCCTGTAACCACCTATGTCATGTCTCCTGTGGATTTTTTTTCTTGATCATTAATCAGACTGCTGGGGTGTCTTGAATTAGAGGGATTGCTGGTATGTTCTGCTACAGGGAGGTTTTTCAAATAGTGCTAACTCTTTGTGCATTACTGTTTCAGGCTGTTATGCATTGGTCTATTATTCCTCTACTTACTATTTCTTCTACTCCTCTCAATGTTTCAGTTGAAAGGCAGTTTGTTTTCTACTGGAATTAATGTACCTCTCACTTTTTTGCTCTCTCTCCTTAAGTGCTATCAACACTCTTTTTCTTGGCAGTTACAGGTTATCAAATATTGATTATGATCCAGCTAGGGGAGATGGGGAGTTTTCAAGCATCTCTCAAACTACAAACTCTTTTCTAAGGTTTTATTTTAAAAGCCTGTTTCAAGTTCATATTTGGATATGTAGAAATGACAGTTACTTAGAAATAACATTAATGAAAACAGTAAATTAGGCAATTATTAGCTCTCAACAGTCATATACTACTAAAAAAAAGTTATTTTTTCAAATTGCTGATGGACTTTGGCTGCAGACTGCAGTGTAGTTGATAAAGAAAATTCCAGGAGAAGGTGTGAAGTGATGAGTGAGAAATGTCAAGGGTAATATTTGTTTAATGTGATTTCATTCATGCGTTTATATCCAAAAATGTCTCTTTAGACCATCTGGGAGTTGTACTGTTGAGTCATGTTAGCCCTTTCCTTTTTCACATTTACTCCATTTTGTTTGTACTTCCCAAATCTATTTTATTTTTCTCATTTTCTTTTACCCTGCTGGTTTGTTCTTTCTTGGCTTTATTTTTAATTAGTTAAACATAAGTGGCCTTTGACATAGCAAAGATTATGAAAACAGTGGGACATTGGTTACTGCTTTGAAAGAGTAAGGCAAATATTTTTTTGTGTTTGTTCTCCTTTGTCTGTTACCTCTCTCCTGGGGTTGTATTGTCAGTGACTCAAGTAAGAGCCACTTGGAGGAGTAAAGGGGAGTTTATTTTGAATCTTAGTTTTCTATGTTTTATGTCTAGAGGCCCTAATAAATCTTAGTTCCATTGTGCTATGCAAAGCTACAGATGTGTAATAAGAGCCTCTGAAGGTTACAGGCCAGCATCTAATCAGGTTTAAGATCTGTTGAAAATCTGTGCTCTTACAATGGAAGCTTCTCTATAGAAGCTAGCCTACTGGAAATCTCACCTTCTATGTATCATTTCAGTCACAAGGAGAGATGGTGACATGAGGTCTGAAAGTGTTTCCCCGTTCTGGTGCCAGTCCAGCGCTAAGCTTGAGGATATACTCTCTCACTCACTCCAAACCTTGTCATTTCCAGTACCAAATGTCATCAGGATGTGCATGTTTGGTCTCTGAGATTTGTGCTGTATTTCATGTGAAATGTTAGCATTTCAGGATAATCAAAGGGTGGTGGCAGTTGAGATGACTGATTCTGCTGTAAGCAGACAATACACCTCTCTGAATACTGAAGGCATGCAGACTGTTTCCTTGCTTGACTTAAGAGATGTTATTGAAATTCTGCTAGTTAAGTAAAACTTAAATTTTGTCCAAGGGAATGTGCAAAATAGCCCTAGTATTCTGCATGTCTCTGTATCTGTCTCTGATGGGAACCGTTTAGCCTCAGATTTCAGGGCATTTCCTTACAGATTTATCAAAAGCTTGACGATCTGTAGTTGTGCTGTCTTCCTAGATGCAGGTGTTTGAGAATTAACCATTGGTACTTGTCACAGGGAAGAAGTATTAAATGTCTTGTGACTTGCATAAAGGGGTATTTATAGGTTGACCAGAGAGGTTGTAATTAGAAATGTTCAAGGTCAGGTTGGATGTTTCTCTGAGCAACCTGATCTAGTTGAAGGTGTCCCTAATCATTGCAGGCTCTTTAAAGGTTCCATCTAACCCAAATAATCCTGTGATTGTATGATTTTTTGAATTCTGTCTGCTGAAACAAAACAGGTCAGTTTCAGGTGACCACAAAGAGATTAGTTTTTCTTACCCCAGCTGTAGGTCCCTCCCCTCTACAGTAACAGGTTTTGCATGCTGTATATATGGAAGTGTATGTTGAATGTATATGAAATCTGGATTGCTGAACTTGGAGGGGTTTAGTCATGGTTTTCAATGCATACTGATCTGCCTTGCAATCAGCCACAGTAGTCATACCTGTTAGTTTGGGCTCTGTTCCCTGAGCCTCAAAAATCAGGGATGGGGTTGGAGTTCTACTTGTGGGAAGGCCTTGAAGTGTCAATGAACCAATAAATCTTCAGGTTCCTGCAGCTTGAATTTGAAATGCAGCAAATGGTCTGTCCCTGCTGCTGTATGTAAAAGTTAGGTAGTGTTCTACAGAAGTGGAGCACTATGGAAATATTTATGTTCTTATAAAGCATCCTCCATGAAAGAAGGCTGATTAACAGAAGCACTGATTGAACAGTAACAAAGCCACTACAAAGTTTCCTCTGTTGCAAAAGCAGAGTTCTTAAGAAATGCCAACTGCTAAGCTGTTTAAATAATCTTAGAATATGAAGACTATAGAGATAAGAGCTAGCAATGAAGGAAATGCAGTCAGTAGGAAAAACCTGTTTTCTTTAGCAGTAACCAACCATAATCACTGACACCATTTAATGTATTCTAAGGTACTTGACCATGAAGACTGAAAGCAAGGATTTGAAGATAATGAGTTGCTGTACTAGCCCTGTTAAGCTTTTATCCAATTCAGACACCTGGATTTCAGTATTTCAGCAAAATGAATTTTTAAAATTCAGCTTTACAAGTAGTAGAAGGAAAAAGTGATATTTATCTATGTGTAACTGATACCAAGCTTCAACATCCAGTATTTCTGCTCAATATTTTATTAACTACTTGAGTAAGTTAACTCTGAAATGATCAGGAATGTGATTAATTTTTAGTCTAAATGTGGGCCTGGAAACATGGGGTTTGAGCACTGGCAAAGCATAGGGTAATACAGTAGTCACACTGTGACTTGATATCTGTACTTTTTTGCATGTTAGTTGGCATAGCTAGATATTGGTAAGAAAGTTGGAATCTTTTTGAATAACTCCTTGACATGCAGAAACTTCCATGCTGAAGGAATTAAGTTGGTATGTTTGTTTACTTTTTGATGCCCAAATATGTAGTTTCTTGGAATTAAAACAAGCAAATATACTGTGTGTGTTTTTCACCATTCACTATAATGTTTTTGCCTATTGTTACCAGGAAATAATTCTATGTTTGCATCTAAAATAGAATCTGGCCCTTTTTTGTTTTAAACAGTGACATTGTCTCCATTGTTTTCCAGCTAAGTTTTGTTATAATCTGAGGTGATTAAAGGCGGTTCAAATGTCACCTTTGTAGGTGGAAGCAAATACTTGTTACTGTCTAGGGACTTGAGTTAAGCTTGAGAGAAACAAAGGTGAAGATTGAGGCAGTGGGGTAGTTATCAGGACAATGGAAGTAGTGGGGAGAGTTTGGAAATGATGCTGGAAAGAGGGAATACAGTCTACAGCATTTACCTATAACTTAAACTCACACCAAGGCATTCAACTAGATGAGCAGCTTTAAGATCATCCTAGGATGATGTTAGTCACTCTGGGAAATAAAACTTGTGGGTGTTGTTTGTTGTGGTACAGAAATGGGGGAAACTAAGAAATTAACCTGGTACTGTGGATAAATGTAAAACAGGAAAAGCTTTGGTGCCTTGGTTTAGCAGTATTTACTCAGTATGCATCAGGCTTCATATTCTTAGTTCTGGAAGATTTATTCATGTTTGTGTGGGAAGCATTTGTTTCGAGGCGTGCTTTAACTGTATAGCTCCAATGTGTCTGACTGCCAAAGGCATGCCTTGTTCTATTTGGTAAGCAGGAATTGAGCGAGGGCTGGTAGGTAGCAGCAGAGTCAGGGGAGAGAGCTTTAATGCAGTCAGCTGTCACCAAGGGGTGTGATACTGCAGATCTGTTGTGAAGGCACTTCTGAGCTCTCAAAGTGACGTTTTACCTTCACATACAAAGTATTTTTGATTTTTTCGGTTGTTTTCAAGATAAACAAAATGTACCAATTTTGGCTAATGTTATGAGTAGTTTGAGCAGTCCTCTCTTTAGAGGCCTATGAATTTCCTTCTATTCCATGGAAGCTGTGCAAGGAAAGCTGCTTGTGCAGAACAGTTCTCAGCATTGATGCCTGTATGACCATAGGAATTAATTTGTGTAATACATCCAAGAGCTGTGTGTTGATATTTTCCAAATACTTCAGACTGGTGCACTTTTCAAGCATGATCAGTGTTACCCTGTTTATTCCACTGAAATGAATTGAAAGAAGACAGATACTGAGTTTGGAATTAATCCTTTTAGAAATGCCACTGTACTATGGAGTTGATGGTGACACTACTATCAGCTTGGCATTAGCCATGCACAGTTGTAATTCTATGATTTAAAAATTGTGCTCTGCACAGAAGGAAGGCAAGTGATGAGACGATAATCAAAGGTAGCAGAAGGGCTTTGCCTTGATTGGTTGGGCTACCTTAAAAGGGGACATGAAATAATCTGATTGGGACATATGAGCTTGCATTAATTTTTATACAATGTTGTCTTGAATGAACTGATGAAAATGAAAAAGAAATTCCACAAATATGATGTTTTAAAAAAATTGATAGTGCCTTTTAAATGATAAAAGGCTTCTGCTATTCTCTTGGAAATATAAAATAGTTGACATTTAAAATGTCAATAGTTTCAGAATTTGCCATGGAGTTCTGACATTTTAATAGTGACCATTGGAGCTTTTATTCTAAAGTCTTTTAGCAAACTATTGGCAGTCTGGTTACCTTTGAAAAGTGGCATCTTCTTTTGGGACAACAGCTATTGGGGAAACAGAGCTTTTAATTTTAATGGTTACAGTCAGTGAAATAAGGTCAGCCATATAAAAACAGGCTCTTATTTCCCACTGCCTGTGTTTGTGTTTTGCTCTTGGCAGGAAGAAAGACTTGAGGTGATTTTTTTTTTTCCAAACCCCCTTTTTTTTCTGAAAAAGATGTGTGTTAAAAACTTTTTGTAATGGTCAAAAATTGTAGGCTGGGCCTTAGGAAATCTCATTAGTCCCTGAAGTGGGCTGCTTGGCAGGCTTTTGTGCATCCTTGCCCTCTCTGTGCTTTAGTTTTCAAAGTGTAAGAAGTTAAATGATATTTAAAAAAAAACCAAACCAAAACCACATTGAAGTTAGTGTTAGGAAGAAATTAATTTTTATGACCTTTGTAGAGGCTGTAGACTCTTTGTAGTGACTATGACTGTAGAGACTTTTTTGAAGGTGACAGCTCTGGTTTCCCTATTGAGAACTTAACCTGTATGTAGTATTTTTTGACCACTAGAGGAGTTTGTATTGAAAATTTTGTGTATTGTAATATTAAATGTAAATGACCATGAACTCATGCTTGTGTCAGGAAGATACTGGGAAAGCCAACATAGCTAAATGATAATTCAGTGCCATTCTCACTTGCAGTGCATATACCCTTTTCACATATACTTTTAATACCATTTCTGCAGTATCTTTGTAACTTATCAGCACCTGAGTGCCCTTTTCAGCCCAACAAAGTAAAACGTCTGATGTGAGGATCCCTCCCACAAATTTTTGTATCTACAACATGAACAACAGTAAAAGGAATTCCCATCCCATTGCATATGGGGAAGTGAAGCAAAGTTTGAGTGATTGCCCTTTGGCTGAAGAAAACAAAGTGCATACGTATTGAGACTTGCCAAAGTATACTCAGCCTATGCGAAACTTTGCTGGGTTGCAGCTTTTTCTGTAGAATGAGGAATTTCTGTAAATGCATAGTATATTTTGGTGGTTGCTATTCCTGGCTTTTTTCATAAAAGAAGTGGCATAATCTATGACTGCTATTTATAAAAGCACTTTGGAACCATAAACAGATTGCTGCGAGTTTTGTAATGCAAAAATTTAGCATGATAATGGCCACTCAACTCTCTTTTAAAAAATACCTATTTGGTTAAAGTACATCAGTGTAGATACAATTTAAAAAACCTGCATTAGGTTCCTTTTGTAACTTCCAAAATGCTATGTTTAAGTGATTGGTCTTTTTTTATCTTAAGTGTGTTTTTTTTAATGTGGCCTGGAAATTTTGTTATAGAGTTTTTTTCAGAGCCTGCCAAGGCTTTGGGAATCCTGACTGTGACGCTCCCAAGCTAACTGGTTTGCTTCACTTAAGAAAAATGCAGCTTCTGTAGCTGCAGAGATGAGTCTCAGATTCTTTACCTATGTTCAGGTGAGGGGTTTATATAAGATCTTGTGATATTTCATTCTTCAGAAGGAATCTCCCATGCAATTTGAGATTTTTCCCTTTAAGGTGAACAGTATTTAATAAAGCACCTGTATAAGCTGTCTGTAATTCCATGAATGGATTTATAATGATTTATATTCTCTGCCCTATAAGTTCACTGCATATTTTAAATACTGCAGCAGCAACTTGAATTAGAAGGTGAGTGAATGACTGACATAAACATGGTATTTCAATTTCACCACTTGAAGGATGTTAGGAAATAGAAATAAACAGTGAATGGCAGCAGCTGCTTCTTTTCCAAGATGTCTAACCAGTCCCTTGATTCAAGTAAATCAGAATTATTCAGTGCAATGGAAGATTCAGTCTTGTTGTCTCTGCTGCTTCCATGTAGAGGAGCTGCTAAGAAAATGACAGAAATGTACTTCTGAGTAGCAGGTTACTGTGAGCAAAGGCACCCATCTCTTTTGAGGTCTTTGTTTCTTTTTCCATCACCAGGGCCAAACCTTCTACCAAACCCAAACGCTCCTTATTGGTATTTTATTTCCATCTCTCCTGTTCTGCTGAAGTGCATTAAGATTTGTTTTAATGAGCTTAAATGCATAAATTTAATTTTGATTCAAGGTGAAGGATTTAGATATCTGTTCTGTACTCCACACCCAGGTGTAACTTCAGTTGGCATTAATAAGATATATGTGCATATTTAGGGACAAAGAGATTAAAATCATCTTTTATGGGTTGAGACACACAATGAGAAAGGCTACTGTCTGACTCAGCTATGATTATATTTTTAAAGCAGCATTTACCACACTTAAATCCATATATTAATAGCCATGTTTTGATAATTTCTTGGTTTTGTCTGCTGAATTATAAGAGTTTAAAATCCTTTGGCTTTGCATTGTTTCTTTGCTGGGACAGGAAGCTGTGCTATTACAAATGGGCACGTAGCTGGTTCCCGGTTTTAAGATTTGAGATTCCCTGCTATATAAAGTTCAGTATCAGATGTCTTCTGGTGATAAACATTGTGTGTCCAATGATACGAACTGGGATCAAAACTAGGTATGCAGTATAGGTACTGGTAAATTGTCCCATTGGTAAAGTATTTTCTTGCCAGAATTGTTGTCTAAAGACAGAGGGAATGCAGAGAAGATGAATCTCTGGAAGCTGTGAAACCAAGTCCTGCACATACTCGAGTGCGTTAAGCAATTGGCAAAACCGAAGGTTCTGTGTGTGGTAGCATGTAGTAGATGAGAAAAGTATAGTGGAGAGATCTGGATGGGAAAACCAAATGAGTATAGCAGCAGGTAGGTAGTTGGTATTCATGCCCAAATCTTGAATGGACGGAAAAAAGTGAGATGAGAACGGTTATGGGGTGCACAGTCAGCACCGGGTGCGCCGGGAGTCTCCACCCCACCAAGACGCACACCGAACAGTTCCAGTCCCTGGCTTATATACCTTCCAGGGATAACACACAGCCCACCGGCTTAAACTGACATGCTGGAGTGCCTGACAACCCCCGCCCCCCCAAGACATAACCATATACATCTTAAGCTGACAATGCTGGAGTGCCGGTCAGGTCCTGTAACTTTTGTCTTGCTAATGGTCGGGCAGCTGGTTCCGCAGGTTTGAGGCGCCTTCCTCTTCTTCTGGCTGATCACCTTCCTTTCAGAGGCAAGTTGTTTCTCCAGTAGTATCACAATGCACACAATGTGCTACATTGTGGTCCTTTAAGCGAAGATTTGCACAGCCTTTATATAGTTTGTTGATGCTTCAACATACGTCATTCAGTACCTGCAAAATCTCAAACTGTCCCTCCCAGGCCCATGATCATACAAGGGTCTGTCATTATGCACCCCCAACACTATTCCATATTAACACGAATCAGAGGGACATATATCACAAGAACCAAAGCAAGAGAACAGTATCTTGGCTGGCTGCCTCAAAAGAGACTGGGGAGAATCTGTGTGAGTCATAGGTGAGAATGGCACATGACTGGACAGGGCATCTGGGTGTGCACTGTAATATACACACTGAGTGTTATCAGTGCAAGGGATCAGAAGCAAATTTGATATCCATCCTCTAATTTCTTTGGAAGAGAAGGGGATCTAGGCTTGTACTTTCCTTCTCCTGGGGGAGTACACTTCATGACAGAGAAAGTTGTGTAACTTCGTGTATCTTTCTGGCAAACCCAATTAATCTGTCATTTTCTTAAAGAATAAAACTTAAAAATTTGTGACTTCTGCACAAACTGCAATGAGAAGAGGAGCTGGCAGAGACAGGAGCAGTCTCTGTGTGTAGAAAGTCATGGGAGGAAGGTCATTCAAGTCTGTTCTCAAAGAAATAGCTTTAACCGATCTCTTCTTTATACTGTTGCGCCTTTGACGCTACTGTCTCTCACCTTTCCACATTGCTTGGAAGGTAATGCAGCTGTGCTGCATCACATCACTGTAGATGTGAGTGCTTTCTGATTATATAGATGGACATGAGTAACTTGTATGGAACACGCTTTTGTACATGTTGATTAATTGTGTTGTGTCAGTGGCCTTGAAATGCTGCTGGAGACGCTGTGGTGCCTGCAGGTTTTCCCGGCAGCTTTAGTCTCTGTGTGTCATGGAAAGATTAATGTTGTGAGACATATGACATAAGGGTATAAGCTGACCTGGTATGCCCTGTGATGACTCTTGGAACTGGTAGATAAGGTTGTTCTCCAGCTTTCTTGTTTTTAATGAGCTATTATCTTTCTGCAAATAGTGCAATGACTTCCTAGTAATGCTTGGGGGCTAAAAAGATGTCCTTTTATGATAATCTTTCTGTAAGGGGTTAATGTTGGAAGATTGTGAGTGCTACTGTGGGTCACACAGGCAAGTTCACTTTTTTGTCTTTTGTGATAAAATCTAGGAGGACAGTAAAAACACTTGAAGCAAAGTTCCTGATGATATTAACACCTACAGAACCTACTAAAGTCAGGGAAAAGGGAATGTTAACTTATTCCTCTAGCAAAAAAGAAATTAATACAGTAGATTAATTTCTTTTTACTCCTATTTTCCGAAAGCCTGATCCAGACCAAACCCTTCAGAGCCAAAGCTATGGAGCTTTGGATGTACACCCTTGTCTGGTAGGAGAGGAAGAATCAGCTTTTTCTTTGAAGGCCCTCTTGGTGTACTAATTAAATCCTGCAGGTGACACATTGTCAATAGTTTTCTCTGCTGACTTTTGAAGGGGGTGTTTTAGAGATGTTTAGCTACTTGAAGAATAAGAACTCTGAAAATTAAGGATGTATTTTCTGGGAGCCTTATCTATTGAATGCCAATACAAATCTACAGTCTCCCTTTGAGGCTTTTTTTTTTGTTTGTCTTGTTTTTTGGTGGGTTTGGAGAACTGGTAACAAATCTTACTTTATTTTAAAACTTCCTAGAATGATTTTCTCCAGCAGAACTATTTGAACTATTTGCACTCTGTGATTTAACAGGTGACACTATAAATTACTTTTTGCAGCAGGTTCTGCTAATAAAGATTGATAAAATTGAAGGACATATGAGGGGACAGAATATTAAAAAATAGTTCTCATTTCAGAGCATGCTTCTGTCTTGTTTAAACGTGTATCTTTTTGCATTATTTGTTCTTTTTACTTCGGGTTGAACAAAATCAGCCTGAAGTAGCAAGGATTTTGTTTGGTTCTATGTGCACTTTCATAGCCATTATATGGCCAGCAGGTCAAAGGAGGTGATCCTCCCCCTCTACTCTGCCCTGGTCTGGCCCCACCTGGAGTATTGTGTCCAGTTCTGGGCTCCCTGGGATAAAAGAGACAGGGATCTCCTGGAGAGAGTCCAGAGAAGGGCTACGGAGATGATTAAGGGCCTGGAACATCTCCCCTATGAGGAAAGGCTGAGTGAGCTGGGACTGTTCAGCCTTGAGAAAAGAAGACTAAGGGGGGACTTTATTAATGTTTATCAATATCTTAAGTATGGGATGCAGATGGAAATGGCCAACCCCTTTTCAGTGGTCTGTGGAGACAGGACAAGGGTTAATGGCTGCAAGCTGGAGCACAGGAAGTTCCGCACCAACATGGGGAAGAACTTTTTCACAGTGAGGGTGACAGAGCCCTGGGACAGGCTGCCCAGGGAGGTGGTGGAGTCTCCTTCTCTGGAGATATTCAAGACCCGTCTGGACACCTATCTGAGTGATATGTCCTAGGGAGCTGCTTTGGCAGGGGGGTTGGACCCGATGATCTCTTGAGGTCCCTTCCAACCCCTATGATTCTATGACTCCTTTGGTGGCAAGAATGCCTATTTCTGTATTAAAATCAGCGTGTAAGAACAAATAAGGCTTTCTTCATTTAAAAAGTTACAAAAAATTTGAAGGATATGAATTGTCCATTTTAAACTCTCATGTGTCTTGGCAAATCTTACGACATCACTTGATTAGATTTTGTGTGTCTTTATGCATATGGTGTTAAAGTTCTCTTCAGAACTAAATCATGTATTAATGTGCCGAGTGCTGGGGCTGTTTTTCCTGATAGCAACAAAGTGTTAGAAATGGTCTGTTATATAAAGTGCATATTTATTTCTGTTGGGGGTGGGGGAAAATTCCTGTAGCAATTTCTCTGAAATCTCAAAAGCTTTCCTTGCTTGCTGATGTCCTGTCATAACTCTGTATTTGCAAAGTATGCTGGCAGTTGTCTTAACACTACATGCCCTGTAGTGAATAGATATATAGAAAAGGGAGCAGACAATGACTTAGCGGTCCAGCTGTTGATTTTTCCCTTGTGTTCCAGACTCAACTGATGTGGGTCTTTCTGATACCGGAGAGGGAAAAAGGTGAGATGAGGTGGATCATAGTGGTTAGCTTAGTTCCTACTATCTGATATCATCATTTGTCTATTCTTTCCTTAACGGTATGACAGACCAGTGTTCTACCATTATGTTATCAGTGGGTCATCTTAGTGGAGTCAACAGGCAGCAAGGTTGTGGCTTGGTAGTAAATACAACTTTGTTTTGAAGTCACACTCTCTAATCATTTTACCTAGAGCTCTGCAGGAGTCTCTTCTATTTTTGCATTGGATGAAATGTTAACAGTTGTTACACAGACTGAACCAGAAAGATTTCCTACTTGACCAAGCTCTTGGCGTGGATGTCAGTGCATGCCTTACTTAAATAAGAGCACCTTAACTGATCTGAATCAAACCAAATTAATCTTTTGAGGTGATGGTAAAATGGCTTCCTGGTGTTTTTGGCTTTTGAGTCTCACTTGTATTATTAGAGGGATTGTATTTTCCTTTGAATAGAATGATCTTAGTCTGGTCTGATTTTTCCTGAAGGTGCCATGTTTCTAGACTGATAAGGTGTCAGAAATGCTGCACAGATGAAGATTTCTGAATAATCCACCAAAAGAAAAGCACTGATAAAATATGAGAATAATCTTATGTGTAAACTGACACATAGGTGATCAGCAGAGTTGGAAAAGAGAAGGCATAGGGAGGAATTGGAAATTAGGAGTTAAAGCTGGTAACATATACATTTAGAAATATATACAAAATTATCTGCTGGATTGCAGGGGATGTTTAAAATTCATTTCAGTTATGACAATTGGGTTTTTTCAGTAACTCTGACAATGAAGCTTGTGGGGGTGTATTCCGAGGCCTCTCATTTAGTCCAGGAAGGCTGTTACTACAGTTTAAGTTAGGAGATAGCATGTTATTGACCCAGTCCTCCCATTCAGCTTCACACTGGCAGATAAGCTTGATCAGGAATTGAGAGCCCCAGTACAACTGTGAGGCAAATTCATCCCTGAGGAAACTCCAATGGAGTCAGTGGATTGTAATAGCCCACAGGGATATTCAGCACCAAATTAATTTAATTAATTAATAACTAATTAGTTTTATTAAAGAGGTAGGTTACTGGGACTTAGTTTTTAAATCTCATGGTCTATTGTTATCTCGTCTTCTCAGTGCTGTTTACTTCAATGGGAGCTGCCATTCTGGTCAATAGTAAGTAGTGGATCTCTATGGCAACTTCAATAAAAGAATAATTTATTTATACCCATATTTTATACCTCATTTGTAACTTAAGGGATATGTCTCAATCACTGCAAACAAAGATTTATAGTTCTTCGTTTAAATGAATCAAATGCTACCCTGCTTCAGGCCCACCCAGGGAAACTACTAACCAGTTCAAAGTTGTGCAGAGGAAAGGAAACTGGTGTGCTGTAAGAATATCTGGATGAGGTGATATATGCCTGGACCTTTACTGAACACCTCTAAGTTCAGAGACTTGAAGCTGTGTACATTCTATTACTTTTTAATCTTTGGAATTTGAGGAGCATTTCTCAAGTTGAATTTATCACAGATGAAATTTGTAAAGATCAGCCACACTGGATTTCTAAAAGTATTTTTATAAACACTATTTCTCATTGCTATTTAAGTGTGTTCCACATGAAAATACATGATCTAAAATTATAGTTATGTTAAACCTACTTTTTAATGTATTTCATTGCTTCAGAGTGTTGTGAATTCTGGAGCTAGCTATTTTCTGTGGTTTGGCTGGAGGTAGAAGTAGACTCTAACTTGAGTAGGCTTGCATTGTGGAAAACCCCCTTAAACTGGTTTAAGTAAAGATATTTTCAAATGTATGGAAAACATTACCTGAGTAGAAGGATGAAACAAATCAGGAATATCAGCTGTGTATAGTTTATTAATCAAAAATATCTTAAATTGTATTACTCCTTTGGTGGGTTCATAAAGCTTCTATGAATAGACTTATTTCTGTGAGGGAATTAAATATCACAGCATAATAGAAAAAAAAAAGGCATGACAAATTTGTCTAAACCTGTGCCACACTGTGGACCTTTATGATGTGCATATACAATTGTGTAATACTTATTCCCTATTAAAAACAAACAAAAAAATTGGTATAGGTGGGATATGCTAGAAAAAAGTTTCCTGATGCTAAAAGTACTTATTTGTTATTGCTGAAGAGTTTTTGTCTGCATCTAGATAATGTTGTCTAAATCTTTGTAATTAAAAGCCCCAGAATGTGATGTCAGGATTGTTTATTATCACTGTTCCTAAAATGTCTTTGGTGTTATTTTTGAGAGCCAGACAGCGTCACAAAAAAGCTGTGGAACCCTATGGTGCTAAGAAACCCTGTAAATGAGTCACCCTTAAATCATTTGTAACAGACAACAATTGCTCTGTTTTCCAAATATGTGAAAACAGCTAGCAGTTGCTACACAAGTTAATTTGACATTTAATTGCATGGTATTTGTCTTTGAGCCAGAAAATATATAGAGCAAGCTTTGTTTACTGTAATGTTATGCACCAAAGGCATGTGTGTAACAGCTTACCCCTAGGATAAAGAGCAACTTCTTGAGTAATTATTTTTTATTTGGGAATCCTGCTCCATGGTGGAACTGCAATTTTAAAAAAAATTTCCTGTATAGGGAATGCCACTTGACCTGGAGGACTTGGAGTTGGCAAGACATGGAGAAAAGGATGCATGGGTTGAAGTAAAATTGTGTTAATTTTGCCAGTTTCTTGGGTATCTGTGGTGCTGTGTCACAGACAACGAAAGTTACAATGTTTGTGTATCTTGCTTGTCAACATAAAACAATATATGTGTGCCATGAGACTGGTTCTAATAGTCCTGAAATTACTGCTTTTCCCCCTGGTCTAACCATGTCAGTTATACCCTGCAAGAGCTTGTGTTGGAGACAGATTTACTACCAGTTGTCCTTTTTGGGGCAGTAAAACCCTTCTGCAAGCTCAACACAGCCCTTGGTAGTTCAGTGGTCTTCATGTCTGTGCACAGCTTCAGTTAGTCAGAATCATAGAAGGGACTGTTCATTTTGCTTTACAGTTCATAGTTTTTCTTGTGCTTGAGATTTGCTTGCCAGGTCAGAGGCTTGAAATTCTTTGCCCAAGTATAGCAGGATCACAGGGTTTTTTTCTGGGTTTCTAAAACCTTTAAGCTTATTAACCTGATGACTTGGGGACGATTAATGTTTTAGGTAATATATTTTGATAGAATTTTGAAAGAAAAGTGCTATTTATAAGGATTGCTTTGCACAGCCAGTAGTAAACCTTGTTTATAAATGTCTGAGTTTGTTTTCTTAGAGAATGCAGTCTAGGATTACTAAGATGGAAGAAGGAAAGCTTCCTTTTAGAATTCTAATAATGCTGTTCCAGATTTAAAAAAAACAAACCAAAAAACCTGAAAAATAATTCCAGCTACAACTATCAAGAAACTTTATTCTGACTTTAAGCACAGTTGTATGTCAGTAAACTGATACTTGTGTAATCCTGGAGACATTTTTCCGGGAGTTTACATATGCTTTTTCTTTGGTTAAAGTGGGATCACGGGAGTCCACTTGTTTTCTCAGAGAAAAGGGCAGTGTCATCTCTTTCAGTAAAAGGAGATATTTTGTGGAGAGATAGTCAAGCAGTGTTCAGTGCACCTTAACTTCTGTGGTGGTGTTTGTAGAAGGCAGAGGTCGCACTGTTTTGTCATATGCTAGATATTTGCCTATTCCTGTGACACAAAAAACGAGGGTGGCATGGTCATCTGAGCTTGTAACTGCACTTTTATCAAGGTGTGTGATGGCACAACTTTGCTTTGTAGTCTTAAATTATTCTGTAGAAGTTTAACACATGCTATTGGTAGAATAGACATTAGCTCCTTTTTCAGTCTTTGAGTAAAAAAACTTTCAGGTTTGCAGAGACTTGTCAATTCAGAAGTTTATGTTGAATTTCAGTGGATATTAATGCAAGATGTTCCCCTGTATTTCCTCTGCCGTACATCTTATTTGTCTCTGAGTATTTCAGAGGAGTGTGGCTGCTTGATGAATGACCAGGCTTGAGAACTTTCTGCAGATCTTCAAAATGCCTTTTGCTATACATCTGTGTGTATAATCACACAGATCTGGGTATGGTTCTGGGTTGATATTTTACGAAAGTAATGCTGATGTGGAAATTTCAGGAAAAAAATTAAAGCCCCCTCTCTAGAGGAATCCATAACTCTGCATTACTGGATTGTGATAGGGACAGGATTGGAATGAAGTGTTCTTTGAGATTTGGAGAAATCTAGAACAGCTGCTGAGAGGGTTTTGGGGTTTTTTGCAAAGTTCATGTTTTGTGGAAGTCCTCTGGTAAAGAAGCTTTCTATAAATTGGTACATTGCATTGCTTGACTTTAAGCTACTATACTGTATTCTGTATGCTGTATGAATATATACAAAGTATATCAATTATTATAATATAGAGAAAAAACACTACAGGAACTCTAGCTTCAGCAATTGCTTTGCATTCTTGGATAGTTCTTAACTACTTTTAAATTTGGGATGGAATTTAATGTTTAAAATTCATAAAGTGCTTTTCTGGAAGCTTATACAAGAATTGAAATAGTGTGATTGAACATACTTTATCCTGCTGGAAGATGTTTGATAGGCTTTTATACAGCTTAAAAACATTCAACTAAGATCAGATGGAAGTTTTTGAGAGTGGTAGCTTTTAGATCAGGAACCAGACAGATTAATGTTTGTGAATTAGATTAGAGTTGAATTGTCTGAATGAGTTTGATACCAGACAGCTAACCAAATTTTTTTTCCTTCTTGAATTGGATTAAACTGTTGTAGCCACAGCAGTTATGCTGCGCTTTGTGGGCAGTTTACTGACTTTTATTATTTAAATAAATTTGAAGGAATTCTCTAAGTTTGACCTTTTGTAACATCAGATAACAGCAGGAGTTCAGAAGGAAACCAGCTGGCTAAAGAACTGTTGAAATCCCGGATTTTCTGAAGCATATAATCATTATTGAAGATGGATTATATTAAAACTATAGAAATTCTTTGAAACCTCTAAAAATTCGCAGGGATATTTTTCTAATCATTAGTATTTAGTTCATGTCAGTTTTTCTTTATTGCTGTCTTGGAAATGAAGCCTTGGAAACTAAGAAATACCAGGTGGTAATTTCTATTCCAAATACTTTGATACTCTTCTGATGCATTTGTTGTAGCTAGGTGATAACTTCTTACTCTGCTTGTTAAATAACATCCTCCAGAAATAAAGGAAGAAAATCTCAGGGAATGTCTGACCATCTGCGTGGAACTCTTATTTTTAATCTTGACTCAAAATGGAAATATGGCAAATAGAGATTTAAACTAGAGTTTCAAAACTAATACAAGGAGAGGAAAAAAATCAGTGAAGCTAATAGAAATAAATTTCTACTAATTTTTGTTTCCAGGATCAAAATCTGTGCAGAATGGGTTTTTTGTATGTGCAATCTAATAAGCATCATTGTGAACCATCATTTAATTCTTGGAGCAGAAATTGGAATGTAATATGGGTTAAATGGACTCTGGATCCACTTAAAGCCATTTATCATTCTCTATCATCTGTACTTATTCTGTATTAACATATTGAGGTCTTCATAGATACATGAGCAAAAGTTAGCTGTCCAATACGCATAAAAAGTTGGTGCTGAAATTGTAACAAAATTATGTAGAATAAGGCAGTGAGTATCTTCCCTGCTTTGTAAAGAAAAAATTTTTTGAACATCATTTTGGGAAGCTTAGCTTATTTTTCTTGATGGAAGCTTGAACTTCTTGCCTAAAAATACAGCTATATTTTACAAAAAACTATCTCATGAGCTGTTTTTCTTCAACTGAAGCCTTCATTTGGCCATTTATCATTTCAATCTTACAGAGACCAAGGTTGCTAACAAGAAAATAATCCAAAAGATCTCTTCTGGTGTAGCTATGGTGTAGCTGGGTTGAATATACTCCTGGAAATCAAGCTGGTATTGCTGACAGATAGGTGTTCATGATGAAAAAATCAAATGATAATTCATTTTTCATGGACTAGAACTCAAAACTCAGGGAAAAATGAAGTATGTCTATATAGAACTGAAATCCCAGTAGGCTCTGGGACAGGCCCTGTAGAATGCCTAAAAAGGTATTTCAATGGCTATTACTTAGTTAAACATCTAGAAGAGGAGGTATCTTTGAAGTTTAGTCATATGCAGGACTCCTATGTCAGGAAGAGGGGGTGAAGAATAACCTGACCCACAGAATAGAGCCTGAACTGAACTCTTTCTGACATGTTCTTGCCTGCTCTCCTCATTTGTATTGTGAGGAATGTCAGAGCCGATATGTCTCCAACAGGGTGCTGCACGGAAGAGGTGAATGGGAGCAAAAATAGTTGATCATTTTTTTCTTTAGCTGCTTAATTGTATCTTAGTTTTGTAAACAGTGACTTTTCTGTGCTACTTCTTTCTTGGTGACAACAGCCCCGTGTACTTAAAGGGTAATGTCATTTGGGCTTCAGAAAGCATTGAAAAGTCAGTGGAAAATGTGAACTACTGAACTGGCATATTGCAAGGACAAAAACATCTCACATCAGTAGAAAACAGCTCATTCTGTTCTTGGATAAGAAAGTGTATTCTGTATGCCTAGGAGGGACATGAATATTTCAGGTTTAATTTTTAAATAAAATAGATTTAAAAGCAAAGAACAAAATAGTTCAAGGGATTCAAGGTCAGTTCAGTAGGTGCATTCAGTTCTTTTCTCTGTAACATGCTTAACGAAAAGCAAAAGAGCAAAATAGTGGTTTAAAGATAGTTTGAAATTCCTGGGCTGTTTGTTTCAAATGAGCAAGGCTGATGTGGGCTTCTGGCCTTTCTAGGTAGGTATGCAGACAGTCAATCAGCACGCAGGATCTTCTTGCCATTCTTTTGAATGAGGCAACTAGAAATTGAAAAACAGTTTTTTCTTTTCAAAAAATGGAAAATCATAGTTCTTACACAGTTCTCAGCCTTATTTACTATCCAAGTAGGAATGGGGCCATTGAAGTGCACTGAAACAGCAAGCCAAACTTAGTATTTATATAATAAATAAAATCAGCTCTTTTAACCTTCAAATGTAATTGTTTTCAAGTAGTCTGTGTTTTATTGAAATCTTAATGCTTCATTGTCTTTCAAAGGGATAGCATGTTACCTGTCTCTCATGCAACTGCTCTATTACTTGTCCTAGACCAAATGAGTTACAGGTGGTTAAAATCACATAGGTGACTTAAATAATTTTGAGTAAAGAGGATTAGGAAACCCATACACAGGTTGCATAGCTGACAAGCCAGAGGTGACAGAAAAGGTAAGGCAGTAGCATGATGCTACTAGGGGACAGCATTAGTGTCAGCTGGCAGAGTTCATGCCAGTCAACGTGTGCCATGACCTTAGTCGTTGATGTTCTGTGTTCATTTAGAGCGCTGTCCTTGTACTATGTGAAACTCTTGGTGATCTGTGTTTCTCCCCATGCAGCTCTGCAATGCCTTTGTCCCTTTCAGAATTTTCATTACTGACGGTGAAAGCTTAGTTACAGAATCAAAAATTGGCTGTAAAATTAAATCAATATAATCTTTACAGTCCGTTTTAATTAACTTTAAGGGTTGAAAACAGAATCTTAAGGGAAGCTGTCAGTGACCTCTTAGCAGCACATGGAAGACTTAATATTTGGCTCAAGACCAAAGTTCTAATGAAGACAGTAGGTGACAGAAAAATCAATCGGTTCTAGGAACTAAGAAGGGGACAAGATCTGTTATTGTGTGGTCAGAGCCTGTTTCACCTCAGGCTCAAAAATTCTGCTCTGTAGTTCTTTCAATATGTGTTCTGGAAATAAGTTGGGAAATGGTTCGGGTACGTGTGTATTTGCTTGCAACCAAATCACCCATATTTACTTTAAGCCTTCATTCAAGATAAGCCTCCCTTCTAGGGGAGGGAGGAATTAACCTTCATTAAGTATATGTTGAATAGATATCTTTTTCTTGTTCCTTATATTGCACTTGGAGAAAGAACATAACCTTTGTGTATAATTGGGCTGCCTGTACTCATAATATCCTTTGAGTCAGCTGTTCCTAAAGAGCCATTTTAATTCTATCTCATTTGGTGACTCTTGTGCCATAAACAGAGCAGGGGAATCTTCCATCCATCTCCTAGGATTCTCTCATCCATAACTGCTAAATAGCCATAATAAAATCTTGAATCTTTCTATTTTAGATTTTCTGGTTTATCCCCATATAATTACAAGAATGAAGCATCACTCTTGGGTGCTATTTTAAATTTTATGAAAAAGGGTTTTTTTTCACTTGCATTTGTCATGCGAAGGAACATTGTCTACATGTGAGATAGTCAGAGGGTAGAGTAAGGTGTGCTCTGCTGAGGGCTGGGTTGGGCACAAACTTTCTTCAGGAGGAATCTAATACTGTGTCAGGTGGCTGCTGTATTCTAGCTCATGGGCTCTCATGTGTATTGGCCTGCAGCAGCTTTACCAAAACTGTAGTCTTACTCTATCTCTTGTCTGCCTTTGGGGTGAAATGCCAGTGTAAGTTTTTTGTTGTGGTCCTGTTATTGACTTCAGTGATTAATGGTCATAATGACATAGCTGGATCTTTAGATCTTGCAGAGATTTTTTTTTTTTTGCCTCCTTGTTCTTTCTGTTCACCTGTATATACATGTGTATATGAGGATAAGGAATGGATGCAATTGTCTTGGAAGATTTTGTCAGTAACTAACTTCCACTTTATCTTACTGACCTGACACGTTTTTGCAAAATGCGTTAATTTATTTTTTGTTAATTTTTCCAATCTACCAAAGAAGAACATTATTCATAGGAAAATCTGCTGATTTCCACCAGAAAAGAAACCAAAATGCCCTACTACGTAAGTATAGGAGAGTATATTTTATGCCTAGGAATGCATTATTAGAACTTCTCTGGCAGACATCAGAAATAAGTTATTCAGCATTATCATGATCAAGCTCCAAAGGATGTGTAGGGTAGCTTTTCTAGTTGTAAAGCTGCGTTGGTTCAAAGATAGATGTGTTCATATTTTTAAGGTGGCTCATTGTTCATAAGCAACAGTTGCAAGCACTGATGAGAAAACACACATACTTGGCAATGAAAAGAATGCTGTCGAGTCATACACCACTCACGTGCTTCAGCTGCTCTGGCAGACATTTTAAATGCAGATAATCTGTGAGTAATAGGTAATTTATATTAAGTATGGTCAGCAGTAGCCAAACAACTTTGCCAGTGGAAATTAGCTGCTAGAGGTTTTTTAAAAGGTTGTGTGAACATGTGTGACTTTTGCATTCCATTTTAATTATTAAAGCTTGATTGACACTCCCATCCTTTTAATAGGCTTACTATGTGTAACAATAGTATGTGGGTTACCGCTGAGGAAGATGGCATTAATGGCCAGTAACACTACATGGCTTGTGTTTTTCACAAAATTGCCTCATCGAGCTATGATGTTAGTGGGGCATCCAGTACACCTCCATCAGAAAAGGAAAAAGCTTGCTCCTAGCACAGGAGTCTGGCTTCTGCTCTTCTAATAGGTTCATTAGTGTTGGAAAGAATAATAGTATAGGATTTTCTTAACAGTGAAATTCTTACTGTATGGAATATAATTTTTCAGTAATTTCTCATTGCAGTTTTTAAGAGCATTTTTTAGACCATAAGATATCATAGTAGATGTAGATTTTTTTTCTTAAGGCTGCATGAGAGATGAGAGGAAACTATGGAGACACTCCATAGAAGTGTCATAGAAGATTCAGAAGTATCTTCTGAATCCTTGCGGAATATTCTCCATATAGAAAGTTGGTATCTGAGCCTCTCTGCAGAGGCTTTCAGATGGCAGCGCTCGCTGAGGAACTCAATACTGTCAGAGAATTCTCCTGGGGCTGGGACAGAAACGATAATACAAACATCTCTTTGGTTTGTGAAGTTTCTTGTCTATGGTTTTTTCACTTTTCCAAATGAAGAAAAGGCTGAAAATACGCAATATCAATTATGAAACTCTAATTTTGCAATTAAACAGCTCTGTGATTGTTTCCAGTCACTCTCAGTGTTGAAGTACACAAAAAAGGTAATGAGTCATGAAAACCAACATGTAACAGCAGTAGATTGTTGTAGGTGAAACGTGCAAAGGGAATGGAATTTCTAGTCAAAGTTATAGACAGGTGGCAGTATCAGGTTTTTTGTTGTTTGCTTTTTTCCCAAAATACCTGCTGCAGCATAATATACCTATTAGCTATATAAGCAATCTGTTGCAGTTGGATTATTGCATGTGGTTTATATCTAATGGATCTCATAATTGGTTATTACATATTCAAAGAATAGCTTGATTAAAAGCCACAGCATTGCATCTATGTGAGGAACTACCATGCATGGCTGAGAAGAAAAGTATAGTTTTCTTATTTCTTTAACAATGACATAGTTGGTCATTGTAGTGAATGTGTAGGTGTCGTGCATCCTTTAATAAGGGAATGACTTATGAATATCTGAATAACCATCCTTTGAGAGTAACACAGAATAAGCTATTATGAAACCTTCCTTATACTTGCTACTTTTTTCTTTGTCCAGTTTATACAATTTACAATAGTGACACACATAGGATTTTTTCCTAAAAAGCCAAGTAGTGAGTCAGGTTCTTTCACAAGGTTTCTAATACATGAAAATCAATCTTTTAAAAGTACAAATACTTTTAAAGAGAACAAATACTTGCATGGACTGGGTTGGAATCACTAAATTGAAGCATTTGTGTTGGGAATGTTTCCTTCTGACTTAAATTCTTCCACGTATCTGTTTTTCTCCGTACTGAAATAGTTACACTGACTTAAAAAGACAACCTGTTTAAATGTGTTTGACCTTTCAAGTTGAAGAATTGGGAGCTAATAGGTCAAACAGGGCTTTAATTCTGCCTGCCTTAAGTTCACTCAGGCTGATCAGTCAATCTAGAAAAAAGGTGTAATGAATCTCCAAGGACTGCAATAAATCTTCATAAGAATTAGGCTAGTGTAGCTGATCCTTCACCATCCACAGCATAACAGGCCTGGAAAATAAAAGACTGGCTGGTCACCAGCAAAATCCTAGTCCTTGCCTGAATTCACACAATTAAGACTCCATATGAAGGAACTCTGAATTAATCCATGATCCTCATGTAATGTTGGGCAGTCGTTTGGAATCGGTGAATTGCGAAAGTGGCTTTACAGCAGATATGGTTTGGCAGGAGAAGAGCACAAACTCATATAAAAATAAAATTTAATATGGGAATAAAGGTGCCTGATGAAACTTAATTTCAGGAGTGCTTTTTAAGTGCCATTGTATGCAGCATGGAAGTTCCCAAGAGACTACAACGCTCCTCTGTGGTACTGGAAATGCAACATCAGGCATGCAATAGTTATAAGGACCAAAAGCCAACCTGTGAAACTGAGCAGTCTAGTGTTGTACTCCAAGGTGCCTGAAATTATTTATAGAGCCACAATGTCAATTTTTTTTCTCTGTTTGTAAACTGTTTTATGTTCACATTTGTTAATGTGTTGCAAGCAACTATTTCCAACAATTTAGAAGCAATACTTTTGAGGTACATATTTGTGGAAAGCAAGTGTGTTTTTGGATAAAACCAAAAGCCCAATTCTGAGAATTACTCATGAATTTATCAGGAATGGTACTGAGTGTCAGTTAAGACAACTTGAATTTCAAGTGTTGTTTAACAAGCCAGTTTGCAGAAAAACTGTGATCATTAATGTAGAAAAACAGTATTGACCAGCAGTATTCTCTGCTTGAGTGTTTTCTGGCTTTGGCAAAAATAAAGGTAATTGCATTTTAAAAACGTTTCACTGTTATATAGGCATTTTAAATGGTTGTGGTTTTTTGAGTCTTAGTGACTACAGGTAATAAAATCCTAACATTGATGCCTTCTGAAAATGTAGGCAATGTCATATATCTTGGTTAAAATTGATTTCTGTCCGTGTAGTTCGAGAACTAAATCTTCACTGAAATGGAAATCAATGGCTTGGCCATGCTTTTTTTTTTTTATGGAAATAACAATAAACATTACAATTTGATTTTAACAGGATACTGAAGACAGATGAGGTCATGGGTGGCTGAGCTTCTAGTCCCCTTATGTGTATCAGGAGAAATCAAGACCAGCAGACACTGGTGTTAAGCTTTCCATTTTGGTTCAATGATGGTCACTTGAATAATGTGGAATAACTTCTCATTAAAATGTGGAAAAGGTTCCACAGTCACTGTGTAGATAGCTAAGAAAATTATTGCCTTCTATTAATTCTTTGTTGCAAACCATGAGGAGGAGAGAATTAGCCTTGTGTGTCCCTTATCTTGCACAAGTGCTGCTTACTCCAAAATGATTTATAACAGTAGTGACTCCTTTTCCTCAATTAATTTTCTATGGTGAGTGGTGAGGGGCTGGAACAGGCTGCCCAGAGAAGTAGTGGATGCCCCGCCCCTGAAGTGTTCAAGTCCAGGTTGGATGGGGCCCTGGGCAACCTTGTGTAGATCCAGGCCTGGAGGTTGGTGGCCCTGCCTGTGGCAGGGGGGTTGGAGCTCTATGATCCTTGGGGTCCCTTCCAACCCAGACCATTCTATGATTCTATAATTCTATACCTATGTGAAATCAAAGCCCCTACCACCTGTATCTTTCCAGTGACTCAAGTTGTATTCTTAAATGTAATTCTGAAGAAATATTTGCTTAATTAAATATTTCATTTGTCTTCAGTGGTATGAGTACACAATTCTGTCCCTCCAGGATAGAACATGTCCATATCTTAAACCTCAGCTTTTCTTTCCTTATGTATTTCAAGCATTTCGAATGGCACTGTCTGGATACAGGGCTTTTTCTGGGTAGTTTTTTTTTGACATTTAAAACTTAAACGTTAAGTCAGAAGAAAATTAATCTCTAGCAAGATTATCCTGCAAAAAGTAATTCTGGAAAAAAGCTAGCACACTAATTTATTTAGTCATGGCACCAACTGTGTGTATTTGTCAAGTCTCATCACATTCTGTTTATACATCTGCCTACAACTGGTATTTTCCACTATGAAATAAAAGCAGCCGTGTAGATTATGCTTGGATTTGGCATAGCAGGTTGGGTTCGGTAGATATCGACTTTATGCAGCTCTAGAATGTGTCAAGTTATTTTGAATGTGCAAGTGGAAGATATGATGGTTGTTCCCTTCAGCAACTTGAGTATGTTTATGTAAATCTTATTGCTCCTTTATCTGGAGCCAGCATGGACCCAGTTTTTCATTGTTCACTGATGGGGATAGCTAAAACTAATGAGCTTTCTGTAAGACCAGAAGACTGTTTTATTGTCCTGTTACTATGGAATTTGAGAGGACTGTGCTTCACCATGCTTGTGGATATGGACTTTTGTCTGCTTGGGTCTTCTGTAAGTGGCACTTACAAGGATGTTAGTATGAGAAAGGTATAAAGAGATGCTTTTTTTTTTTTGTTTCAGGAGGGAGGCCCTCCCCCAGAAATAATTTGTAGATGACTGAAAATAGTGCTGAAGACAATAGACATAAGAGAAGCTGGCATATATGGCTGGATTGGGAGAAGAGGTAGCAGACAGTTTTGTCAGAGCCATGTAGAATGCAGCCTTTCAAAGGCCAAGTGTGAATGCCTTAGATTTCTTTCATATATGCAAACTTCTTTCTAAAATACAGGAGTGTATAGGAAGTTTGTTAGTTCAGTTGAATAACTGAAGAGTAAAGAGTTGTAATACTTGGCTTGTGTATGCTATTGCTCTGTTCTAAGATATTGCAAAACTTAGAGTTATGCAATGTTACCACTGTATTTTTTTAAATAGAGGAAGCAGCTTTCCTGTTCTCTAGGAATTACTTTTGATTTATTGCTGGAATTACACATTGGGGGATTATGCAAGTGAGCATTTCTGGTTGTCAATTGTAGCAGTTTAAAAAAAGCTAAACTAATTTCTCAGAATTTTTTTTTTAAAACTGTGTAACTTGTAGTTACTACTTTTAAACATACTGTATCTGCTTTTCTATCTCCTTTCTCTTTGTGTTTACAAAAGCATAATGTCTTAAATTTTGGCAGTATTGGTGATTTGTGTTATAATGAAAAAGGACTCAGATGTATTCTGACTCTTCCCCAGCTTCAATTTTCTTTTCAAAGATAAACTTTGTGCATCTGCATTTTAAATTGACTTGGGTTCTACATAGTAGGTTAGGTAAGAAAGCAAATGAAAATTTCATCTTTACTTGATGAATCTGAGACACTGAAGAATGGGAAACGGTGAAGCAGATGTCTTTACTACTATCAGCATTGATACCTAATCTGCCTCTGCTGTTCTGGATGTTGAAAAAACACTGCTGTCAGGCAGCCCTGCTCCAGAAATGCCTGTCCCTGGGAGGCTGCAGAGCCAAGGACAGACTGTCACTCTGAAGCTTTAGCTGGGAATAATATTTATAACAAGCAAAACTTTCATTTCAGCTTTTAATTGACTGTCATAAGTAAATTCTTGGTACATAAGAGTTTTCTTCAATACTTTATGTGCATATTTGTCAGATTTTATTTAAATAATTTTATACACAATATTGGAATAATCTGTTACATTAATACACAGCTTAAAACAGTTCTTATTTACACTGATCACAGAAAAACAGAGGAATGAGGACAAATACTTTACATTCACCATCTTTATCAACATTTTAAGTATAGTTAACCAGCACACATGACAGACATCCATATCCATATTTATAAGAAATGTAGTTGTTTCTAATTACACACATGGGCATGTAGGTGTCTCCCTTTTAAAAAAAAAAAAAGCCTTTTCCCCCAGATAACCAAAGACTTACAAAAAAAAAGGCAAATGGACCTGCTAATTTCACAACTGATGGAATTGGGCATGGAAATGTGGTGGCTGTGTTTCAGTGCTTTTGGTCACTGGGGCACTTTGGAGAGTCACTTTGACTAGTGGTGTGTTTTGAACACCTATGAAAACTTATTCCTGAAAACTCCAATGTGATCTCTTGTTTTGGAAGCAGACGTACTGGACAGTAATGCATTTGGGTTTATGTTAAGTTGTCTTTTCACCACAAAATTGCAGCCAAAGGATGCTCTGGATTTTTTTTGTTTTCTTATAAATGAAAAACACATGACTTCCTTCATGAGATTAAGGCAGCAATGGAGAATATTGTGCTACAATGTGCATTTGGCTATAGATAATGTTGTATTCTCCTTTATCACATTTTTACATTTATAATCAATGGCCAACATACTGGACTAGACTGGCTGACTACAAAACTGATCATGGAGAAATAGGTCTTGTACGATACTGTTACATCAAAGTTGAATTTCTCGCCTTACAATATACACTTAGATTCTATGAAAATTAAAAAAACTGGTAAAAATATTAAAATATTTCCTATACAGAGATACCTTTAAGGTAAAGTCTAGTCACTGCTATAAAAAGGCATTAAAAATTAAGTAAAACACTGGTGTAAACCAAGTAAATGTTTACTATAAAGCTTTTATTTTGTAAGGCAAATCTTCGTCAGACCTATTAGAAGCTATTTCAAAATGTACTATTTAGAGATTCTTCCTTTGTAACTGATATTGCCCATAGCAAAAAAAAAAAGTGAAGTCTTGCAGATAGGCTCACAAACAGTGCAACAGAAATTACAAATGCAGGTCACCTGCAAGTTTGAGGCTTCTTGGCAGTGATCAAGAAACAAAATGACACTTTTAAAAGTGAGTCATCTTAAGGCTTAGGAATTTTTAGTTCACTGAATTTATTCTTTTCCCTTATTAAAGAAAACCAACTTTTTTAAAATATGGCAGCTAAAGTAATACCTTTAGAAAGGAGGAAAACAAAGGACTCAGGTGGCCTAATCTTACTGTTGCTAATTAGGCAAGAAAAGGCCCACAGTTCTTCATGTGAAGGGTAGTGGCAGTAATGATTACTATACATCATGGGTGCACTGCTGGACTGTGACTCTGTTTCTTCCCTTCTTGGCTCCATCCCAACCATTTGCATGTAGACATCTACATGTTCTAAGGAGGACAGTTTCACTGGTTACAGTCATGGTATCTGTGTTATTTATAGTCTTCTGTCTGCCTTCTGTTTCTCTGTGTGCTTCCCAGTTGGTCATACAGAGGTTGCTGTATGTCTGAACATACTCTGTTTTTAAATGGCGAAGGAAATCTGATCGCATGCTGTACTGAAGTGTGATATAGCTGGCTTTGTTTTTCAGCTGGTTGAAATGTCTTTATCTGCCATCTATTTAAATAGCAGTGTGTGATGCATGCACACATCTAAATTCAGTCTGAGAGTGAACAGTACCACTGTACAAATTAATCCCCAGCTGAGGATCTTGTTCCTATATTGATCTAACTTTTTATTAGGAACAATGTGCAAAAGTCTGACTTTTTTGCCTAGGAAGAATTTCTCTGTGCATGGCACAGCTTCCAAGTCTTTTCATTCCTCAGCTAAGCAGGCAAAACCAAGTAAGCATACATCTAATCACAGCTAAGGAATGGATGTGTGCCTGCTCGGTGAGTTTGAGTCATCTTGGGTGATCATCAGCAAAACCTGTCCTTTGAGAATATAGATTAGAGCGGGGCAAGTGCTTGGTCTGCAGTTGAAGGCTAATGGACAACAGTCTGAAATGGTTGAACAAAAAGCTATTTCCCACACAGCACAGAAACACTTAGACATTGGTGGTCTGAGATACAAACAGTCCCTGCATATGATCCTCTCTGAAACTCAGTGATAGTGTCACAGATGTAACAGGGCTTAATTTAAGGCTTAACTTCTGTAAATTAAGTTCTAAAAAGATTGCCGAACTGTTTTGCAGTATCCTGTACTACAGTGTACCATTTCCTTAGAGGAAGCCAGAATGTGGCAGGTTTCTCATGTACCAGCTAATACTAGTTTAGTAAATTAGGATCTGTAATAATTCAGGTGTCCAAGCAGCTACACATTCCTTCCTGTATAGTGATTAAGCTTTGCTTAAAATAGTCCATATGGTGCTTTCAGCTTGTATATAAATATGAACCTAGTGAGGTCACTTCAAGGTCCTATGTTTGACTCTTGTAATGTATTATAAACAATTTAGCTTCATATTCTAACAGCTTAACTCTCCACTGATTAGCTAGGTCAGCCCACTGTCACCAACAGGAACATGGATATGAATCAGAGGAAGATAGACAGAATACATGTTTTCCTTTGTGGGAGACTTTTTCTGGAAGTGTTCCTAGAAGAGAAGTGTCTCTGTACTATAGTCAAGACCCCAAACTTGCTCAAGGGTCTGATAGGAAACATCAGGTTGGCCTTTAAATTAAGGTAATGAGCTGATCTGTGGACCATAAATATTAGTCCTGAGAAAATACAGTGTATTAGAACAAATAATATCCTATTTTACTGCTCCAAGAGGCTCATTAGAGTGTGCACACAATTTCTGCAGGTAGTTATATACTGTCATTTGTTGCGCAGTGGTAACTGTCTCATGTCTGAATCCTTCAGGCCCTGCAAATAAAACATTTCTAAGTCTTATCTCTCTTGAAATTACTGGTCCGTGATTTAAATTTGTCTCTCAGGAAAGAAATTCTTAAACGTTTGCCAGCACCACATGAAACTTAGCTTTTGATCATATCCTGAATTGATGTGCTATCTAAAAAGCAAATATCTGCTAATTAATGCTGTTTGAATTTGAAGAGCTGCTAAAGACATGTTAAAAGCAAAAGAACTTTCTACGTGGCCTTCTGTAACCTAACAGTACAAAATAAACTGAGTTCATGTTAAAAGAATAGCATCAGAAGTGGATGTATATACAAAATGTTTGGGTTTGATCTTTTTAAATAACAGCATTTAAGTGGTATTTTGCTGAGAAGAAATGACCAATTATATTGAATTTCCTCTAGTAAAAAGATATGCAACATACATTGCACGTGCAGTTAGGGAACATGGACAATAGTAACAGCCAAGTACTTCTCCTGCATTCTATATTTAAAATATCATGTTTGATCCTGGATTTCCTGCAAAATCCCTCACTATGGTATGCTGCCTTTCAAGTGGTGCCAGGGCATATGCCTCAGGACATGACAGATCACAAGAAGAGCTGACAAAAAGCATACAGTTCAAATGGACCAAACACTAAACACTAGTGCTTTTTGGACTATTGCCCATTAAAGACTCACTGTCTCTGGAGTTTTAGGAACATAGCTTTAAAACAGTACCAAGTATATGAAGAATTGCTCTGCTGAATGGCAGCAGGAGGAGTACAAAGAAAACAAAGCATCTGTTTCCTTGGTGTTAACCAACTTTCTGTGGCCTGGTGAAAAAGTGCAGATTGCAGGCAGGTCTTTTTCAGTGACAGGAAGGAAATGCAGAAGAAAGATGCTAGTATATGAAAGCTGCTTCCTTCTTTTATCAGATTATTAAAAGGCTATCAAGAAAATATTTTCTAGAACTGTCAAACAAGCTATCTAATTGCTTCATTCATTTCTTCCCAGTGGCTTTTTATAAAAAAAAAAAATCATAGAGAATCATAGAATATCCAGAGTTGGAAGGAACCCATAAGGAGCATCGTGTCCAACTCCTGGCTCCACACAGGGCCAGCTACGTCGTAGCATAGGACTGAGTGCATTGTCCAGATGCTACTTGAACTCAGTCAGGCTCAGTGCTGTGACTGCTTCCCTGGGGAGCCTGTTCTGGTGCCTAACCACCACCTCAGTAAAGATTTCTTCATTTGGAAGTAGGCAACCTACTCCATCAGCATATACTTATCCCATGGAGATATCTGAGAGAGTACTTGTCTCCAGAGCGTCCCACAACAGGTATAGCTGAGGGAAAGACTGACCTGCTTGACTGAAAACTCAAAATCTTAGTGACATTTGATATTTTCCATATTGAAAATGTATAAAGTAGCTCCAAGCAGGTCCCCAAGAGGAGCTGAGTGCCAGCGCTGTAGTTTTTATTGGACTGTCTGTACCATATCACTATGTTTGCACTGAGAATAAGTCTAAGGGCATAATTTATCATCCAAGAGGCATGAGGTAGTTGAGCATCACCTTCTGTGGAGAACTGAAGATGTTCTCCACCTTTGGGACAGAATTATTTTTGAGGAGACTTCCTTTGGGCAACATCTTGAACTTAAAGCCTTGCCATGCAGTCATGCAATGTGTATTATTCTCTTTTTGATTCAGGCTATTCCTGGTAATAAGACTTCTGCTTTCTCTGACTTGCCTATTGTCTTCTGTATACATTGCAAATTATTTGCCTATAAAACCTCAGAACAAGATGGCATTAGTGCAAAGGAGTCCTGATCTATAAATACTGACTGTACATAAGAAATTATATAGTAATAGGAACTAAAAATAATGTAGTAGGTAATTGCTTGGGGAGTTGGTATTAAAAGTACTATCAAGGAAGGCCTAACATGCTGTCTAAAGCTGATTTCACTTGCATGTTAAGATAGCTTTGCTCCTATTTCAGAACTGAGTAGTGATGCAGTGTAACTTTTCCTACATGGGCATCACAGTGGTGATGGGGTGCGGTGTGTCCCAAGTGAACATTGATGCAGGTTGTTAGTGTTCCCACTCATGAGCAAACCAAACAATGTATAATACCACAAGCTATTAAAGCTCCACATTAAAGAGCCCCTACTAGTTTCAAAACGTGGTGGTAATTATCTCTATGCTAAGAAGCTTTTGAGCCATGCCAAGCCAGTGACTGAAGCAGCTGTATTATTGAAAAGTAAGCTTTATAACAATGAAAAGATTCTCATGTAGTTTAGTGAACAATAAAAATGGGATTAACTATGAAGTTGGTGTAATGACTTTTTCGAAGCCCTCAATGTATTTTCAGTTTGGCCTTTTGTGTAATTATAGAACTAGAATGGCAACATTTGAAATTCTTTTATTCTTGAAATATATTTAATAACAGGGTTTAACCAGCCATTGACCATCAGAAAATATCCTTTCCTTTATAATTAGAAGAAAGTAGCCTTTAGGTTTAAAACCCTGTTTAAATAACATTGCTATTTGTCACAGAGACTTTTTTAAAAGAGACAATACTCGATATGTTTCCAAGTATTGATTATGTTGGAGGAAAAGGATATAAACAAGGAGGAAAATTTGCCTTCCATTCTTTTGAACAGAAATTGATGTTAAATGGAATTGGCCAAAATTGCGTGGGACATTTATGTGGGGCTGTTTTGAAAAAGGAACAAAACAACAATCCTTGACAAAAACTGCATTATAAATAAAAAAGCCCCATCCTTTTAAATGGTCTTTTTAAAAAGAGGAAGCACTACGTACATTTAAAAGACAAGCTGAATTGAATGTATAAAGGCAAAGAAATTCAGAGGTAGGGTCCAGAGGTAATCTCTGGGTTGGATTCTGCTGAGAAGCTACTGCCTCTGAAAATTACTGTAGATCTAATGATAAGTAAGTAGAAGAAATAACTCAAAGATACCAAATCTAGTGATCACTGAGAAGATACTACAGTGATAAGTGACCACAGAATAAGAACAGCACCCAAATGCAGAGTTCTGTATCTTCTACCTTGCATAATGCTACTAGAGAGAAGAGCTGGAATAGATTTTTGAGAACTGAGTGTGCCTAGAATACCCTTCTAAATTATTCCACACAATCTTACTATGGTTTAGTATGTGAATCCAGGTTAGATTATAACAGCATGTTCACAGTGGGAGAATAAAACCAAAGTTTGGTATTTTGGTGCCTCTGGGTAGACTTTGTAATTCTAAAAAGCATTCTCTCTATTTTACATTCTTTATTTGGAACAAAATATAACAAAAAAATGAGTCTGTTTATTTGCATGTAACTTTCATATTAGCTGAAAAAATCTGTAAAGTGTGGATCATATGATAAAGCCATTTTAATTGTTGGTATAAGGGAATATATTTTTAGTTAAGTACATTGTGGTATTAAACTGTTTTCTGTACTTAGAACAGGAATTCTGCTCCTGCTGCTCTTCAGATGGTATAAGTAAGCTGGACAGAAAAGGGAGTGGACAGAGATAGCAAAGACAAACTTCTTCACCAAGGGAAGAAACTAATAACAAACCACTCAAAGTGAAGCACTGAGTCCTCACTTGAGGAGAATGCAAACTTATATCCCAAAGGATAGTATGGCAAGAAAGATAATGACAGTAGTACGTAAAGTTGCTTTTTCCTCATAACTGAGTTGTACTCTTTCCTTAGATCTAAGAATGTTTGGGTGATGTTGGTTTAAAGTGTGTTCTGGCATGAATATTTGAAAGAATTATTACTGTCAAAAAAGTTTAATACATAACTTGGTGATAAAAGAACATTTAACTTATATTGATTGCTTTCTTTTCCTCTGCTCCCTCCCCCCCTCCACTTCTGCCAATAGCAAAACTCACAAAGGTTTGGTCATGTAGGGATCTCATGGCACCAAAGGATATAAGAAAAATGAAATGGAGTCTTTAAAGATCATCTGAAGCCAAGTAATAGAAGGGAGGCATTGAGAACAGAGAGCAGATGTCTTCCCTCAAAGAGTCGGTAGATAAGCTCTGAGCCAGCCTGGTCCAAGCATAATCGAGGGAGCTTTGAACTTTTCTGTATTCCCAGTTTAGCTTAATGTATTGGCTTTTTCCTCAACCTGTTGGTTGTCATATTGTTAGCCAGTGTTGAAGCTGAAAGGGAACATAAGTGGCTGTTTAATAAGATTACAGATTCAAATCATTATGGTGAAAGAAGCATTAAATACATTGAGAAATTTGGAGTTACAAAGAGGTTTCAAAATAATGGATAGATTGTAATTAACGTGAACATGCAGTGAGAAATGTGCTGAAAATAAAGGATACTTATTCAGTTCTCAATTCAGTTTTAAAATTCAGAGCTGCTGAACATATATGAGAAGAAAAATTTTGTTCTTGTTTGGTTATGGTAGGCAGCATTTTGTTTATAAAGTTAACCATCGTGAACAAATCACTAACTGCTTTAGCAATAAAAAAGCTATTTCTATCTCTTCATTGAAGACTGCAAAAAATTAATATGCCCTAGTGTCTGGTTATAGTTTGAGCTATCATTAGGAATTTACTTCTAAGTACAATCTTTTCTAACTTAAATTAAATTAACTTTCTTCTTTTTTGCCATTATAAATTTGGGTTCAAAAGACTGGTAAAGCGTAGGAATGGCTGTTTATAGGCCATTCACACAGAACATCTGCCTCTGGAAAAATCAAGTTATTACAGCTGGAACATTAAATCTTCAGGCAACTGAGGGCAGAAATAGGGAAAAGAGAAGGCAGGAAGAGGTATTGTGCTACTACTTATTCTTGGACACATCAAATAAATTGTGGGTGTGGAACAGGAAGCCTTTTCTTCCTGCTTCTAGTCTGTATCCCATAAATCTACGCTTGGATTATTTCCTTTAAAATCCAAAATTGTACTTCAAACAGTATTTTTCAGAGTAAGCAAAAGGCAAATTTCTTTTTTTCAATACCAATATACAAACCACAACTATAAAATCTAGGTCACATTTTGAGGTGATGTGCTAAATTCTAGTTGCTTTCAACTTTGAAGACAGAAAGTGGTCTGGCACGAATGCCAATAAGGGTTACAAGCTTCCTATTTGCATCCCTTTTATCTTCTACAAAAAGGAATTTATTTCAATAAGCTCATTTTCTTTGGTAAAAGGAAACCTGTGTTTGGAATCCTGTAGCATATTTTTCATGGTTGCTTAAGAAGTTTCTAGCACTGTTTTCAATCAACTGGTAGACCTGTGGGGAAAGCCTGTTTAACATAACCTAGCATATTTATTCATCATGGCCATTGTGTCTAAGTTCTGACAATGGATATTTGTTTTGTGGTCTACTGTGTGTTGTGGTACATAGTTGGAGTTTAGGAAACAGGATTTCAGATTGCTGTGCAATAACTAAGGGAGAGGGTATGACCTGTTCAAATGCATGTGACAGTTTGGTGTGGTGGTTTAACCTTCACTGGATGCCAGCTGTCCACCAAGCTGCTCTATCACTCCCCTCCTTGGGAAGACAGGGAGGGGAGAAAAACAACCCCAAACTCATGGGTCAAGATAAATGCAGTTTAATACAGCAAAAGGCCATGTGTGGAAGCAAAGCAACAGACTATTCTCTAACTCCCCGGGAGGCAGGGCTACAGTATGCACAGCAGTTGCTCCAGGAGACAAATGTTGTTTTAAAAAAAATCACCCCACTCCCAAGTTCCTCCCCTTATCTCTCTGCTGCTTCTTGCTGAGCAGACATCACATGATATGGAATATCCCAGTGGCCAGTCTGGTCAGCTGTCCTAATGTGTGTCCCCTTGCAGGATTCTGCCCACACTCAGTCTACTGCTGAGGGGAGGAGACATGTTGGGGAGACAGCCTTGATGTGTGCCAGCGCTGCTCAGTAACAGCCAAAACACAGGTGTGTTATCAAGACCTTTCTCGCTACTGATACACAGCACTGTGCTATGGGAGGAAAGTTAGCTTCATCTCAGACTGAGAATTTGGAAATCGCTTCATCTCTTGCTGAGATCTCACTGTGTTGATGTACAACTTAAAATACCATATTCAAGTGATCTGTTACATTGTGGGTTCTACTTAGTTGAGGAACGAAGGTACCAAAAGTCTTTAAACAGAGTTCTATGCATGGTACTAAGCCTCCTGCATCTTCACATGCTGGCAGGAAAAAAGAGCTACAGACCTGCAAAGGTATCCACTGGTGCAAACCTACAGCTGTTGCTAAAGTCAGGAAAGAGTTGATATCAGATCAGAAGAGGAAGCATGATGAAAAGAGTACAAACCTTAAACTGCCTGACATTTCCTTGGGCCACGAGTTGGTGCTCATTTTCAGGTGTGATGCAGTAAGCTAGTCTCTAAACCAGATGGGAAGAAGAAGAAAAAGTCAGCTATATGAAGTGGGATTATGTCTATAATCCCCAATCTATAATGGGGAAGTAGCATGAACTTTATTTAAAAAGGTAACTTACATTTTTAATATCACAGCATGACGTGCTTTAAACTTAGCCATTGAGCGAATAAGCTTATAAGAAGACCCTGGGTATTAGCCTTTGATATAAGAAGCAACAGTAGAAAGTTTATGCAAATAGTAAGTCCAAATATTTATCAAGTTCATATGGAAAAGAACATCAGGAACAAGTTGGTATCACAGGTCTTACATCCTCACAGCTCTCTGTTAGTGCTGTAATGAGGTTGACTAGTCCCAGTGTGAGAGTAAAGAATTGCTATTCCCCAGCTTTCCGTCCTTGTCTACCCTATGCTGTGCCATTTCAGATCACATGTTGATTCTGGGTTACCAGGAACTTTCAAGCAACTTAAGGAGTTCCCCTTAGACTAAGAGCATACTTTCCCTCCTTACCTTTAAGAACCATAATTTAGGAGATCTTCTCTTAAAATTATATGGGTGTAATATAGTAGTTTTTTGCTGTATTTCTCATGGGTGTACTGAAGACTTATTGTCTACAGAAGTTGTAAAAGACAAGCCAGAACTTGTTAACACTACAAAATGAATAAGCAAATGTGGTTTTAGCCAAAGGCTCCTGCATCCCAATATCAGTAAAATTGTGCAAGCTGTCGAAAGCCTGTTGGGCCAGTAGAAATTATTCTTTGACACTTAGGTGGCACTAGAAAATGGGTTTGTGAGTCCCCAGGAATGGAAAAACCAAAGGAGTTTCTAGAATTTCTGGAAGTGAGAGCTAGAAATTGCATACAACATTGAGATGTCAGAGCTGATGAAAACAGGGCAGGTGAAGGGGAGTTCTCACTTTGGGGTGACTTTATAATGTTAACATTGTGGCAGTTGTAATGGTTTGGAAATATGGCATTTATCCCTTTCAGCCTGCCAGTTTGATGTGAGGGGAATGCATCCTCTCTAGGTAAATTTTCTGCTTAATTCTCTGCGCAGAGGTGGTGGTGCAGAAACTTGCCATAGAGTGTCAGTATGTTGCTATACCATTGTGTAACTCCAGCTGTATAAAAGGAGAGCCATAGGATTAGGTGTAAAACAGAAAGTTTAGATTAGGTTATAAAACTACAAGATTTGGTAGGAGAAAAATTGGTGCTGTGTAGTGGTGAGGATCTTACTTCGGAGTGCCATTAGAGGTTTTAATAATTTCCTGTGACAATGGTGATAAAATTAATATCATCAGTGAATCTCAATCCTATGCCAGTTTGATAAATAAAGATAAGGTGGTGTGAACTATAAGGAAATATGGATGGATTTTTTTCCTCATAGAAATCAGTTCTTTTAAATAGAATCAAAAAGTTAAAAACCCCAATATTAAGGTTGCAATGTTAAACTTCTTGCTGTTAGACAAATCATTAGAATAAGATGGTCACAAATTCTTTCTCCCTCAGTTTCTGCTCTATTCAGTGCACCCACCAAGCAATAATATGCATAATAGCATGAATTTGGTTTATGTAGTGCAAGGTGCTGCTGTCTGTACCTTGGTTCTTTTACTGAAGTAGTTAACAAGCAGCAGGCTAGGTGAGCCCGTAAGCGATGTCTATGCCAAAATTTTCTTGATTTCCAGATCTATTTCAGCACCTTGGTCTATCTTGAATGTGAAGTTTGCTCAGCATTTTGAACACAATAGAAAAATCTGTGTTAATTCTAGCCTCAGCAGAATGTTGAAATAATCCCAGTAAGTAGAGGATAAAGATACATATTTGACAGAGAAAATGAAATACTAAGTGGCTGCTATTAAAGACACTACTGGGCTAAATGGACCTCTTGCTGTGACCCAGTAAGGCAGGCAGTCCTTGCTGGATGCTTATTAAATGAACAGAGGTCATCCTGAACACAGGGTACTTTGCAGGCTCATCCCACCCTCCCGGCATGTGGATTAGACACTCTTATAAAATAAAGCGGTCTGAATTAACTTTGTACATATAACAGTCTGCCACACTAGTATAGAGTGAATAAATCATACCTTGGACTGAATTCTGTTTAGGTAGAACTGTTTGGAGACCATAACTCAGAACTGAATATGAAGACAACTGTAATTTCTAAATTATTTCTTGATAAGGAGCAAAATATCTCATCAATTAGATTGATTATATGCATCAAAAAGAATTTTTCAGAATTATTATGATTTTTTCCTTGAAAGCTAATCTCTATCTAGAAACTCAAACAGTATGCAGCAATCCTACCACCTAACTCTAAACCATCTGACCATTGGATCCAAAAAGTTGCTCACAAATAATGACTTTCAGGAGTAAGAGAAACAAACTGCCACTTTATATCCAACCAGTTAATTTCATAGCAACATTTAATGACATTTTATTAGCATTCCACTTACTTCTTTAAAGGTCCCACGCACATTCATAAATTTATAGATAATATAGGCAGGCACAAGTATCATTGAAGATAATGCTATTCCCCAGCCAATGCGATTTGCCCAGAGAGGGAAGGTGTAGTCATCGTAGGTCAAAGGTTTAAAATTTATTATGCTGACTATCACAACAAACTAGGGAAGAAAGAATAAAATGAACAACACTTTTGAGATTAAGAAACAGTGGAAAACCGATTTCATATGTTTTAGTAGGCAGTTACCCTAAGCTATATTTCAACCAAGCTTTACCATTTTTTCCATCCTATTTATTTTGTGCCTTAAACTGTTGAGGTTCTTGATGCATTTACTAGTATTAACAGTTCATTTTAGCTACTCTAGACACAGATTATTTGATACTTTAGTGGGAATATCAGGTGGTTGTCTTCTACTGCCTCCTTTAAACTAGTGTTGCTGATGTAAGAAAGACATTTTGTAGTCAAGAAAAACCTCTGCAGGATCTATTAGTTTCCCCTTCTTTGTTCCCCAGAGGCGTTAGGCTTCATTTAGAAATTTTGTGCCCATTTTTCAGTGAGAGGTAGGATGCAAACTCCAACATGATGCATTTACTGAGGAAAGGTCAAGCAGCCTTAAGGCCTGGAAAACAAATGGGAGGTTTGGGGGATTTTGGTTTTGGTTTTTTCCCTCTTCCCCCCCCCCCCCCCCCCCCCCGCTGGTGTTACCTCATCCTGTACTAGATGCAGGAAGGAAAGAGTGAGGTACCACCCTAGTTCCCTCCTACAAAATCCATATGGGTTGCATAATATGCAGACTTCCTTGATTTGATTCTCTGGACCAATACGTTCTGCTCTGTGTAGCAATTTGAAATGAGTGTATGTTGAGCTTATGGTTCCAAAGGCTACACAAGGAGAGCAGTGATGTGGGTTAAAGGAGTCTGACAGTGTCAAACCCAGGTAGAAAAATCTTAATTCCATTTTGAGATTTTTCTTGGGATGATGTACATAGCTGCAGAAAGTGTGGAGGACAAGCTTGAAGGAGGTATTTTCTAACACCATATACCTGATCAGCCCCAACTTACCTTTATCTTAGAGAAGTGTATTTATCCTTAGCAAGTACTGTAATACACTACTAGTCCCAAACAGGAGGCACTTTGTGCTAAGCACACCATATTAGGGCAAGAATTATACCGAAGTCTGACAATCTTATAGCCTTTTCCAGATTGTCCTAAGCGCTGTCTATATAGTACTCAGTGAAACTACACCTTATATTTAATTTACATTTACTGTGCTTATGGTCTCAGTCTCTTCTGCACAGTTTGAGTGCTTCATACAGGTAGTATAAAATGTTTCTTTGATCAATTGACAACATTTCTAGAGTTCACAGTTTTAGATTGTGTGCTAATGGTGGACCAACTTTGTTCATGCTAGTTAGTATCTTTGTAGCTTTCACTTATAAATTACTACATTCATTGCTAATCCATTTTGGCAAATTTAACGTAATTTTCTTTATTTTCCAAATATATTGAATAATGAACTCAAAAGATGTCTGTAAGAAGGTAAATTATATTTACTTTTCCCTTATAAATCAGTAGTGTTGCCTTTTTGAAAATTAAGAAAATATAAAGCTATAAGAAAAACTGTGCAGTGTTCCCTTACTCAGTGTGATGTCATTCCCATGGGATTTAAAACACGGTACACAGTAATTAAGGTTGTATGTCTCAAATTTAGCACTTGCAGCTGGGAGAAAGAAGTGTATTGAGGTTCCAGTTAGAAGGTATTGGGGCCATTTCATCAAGTAATCTTTAACTGCCTGAAGGTTAGACTGAGAATTACTTCAGCTTTCTCTGGCTAGAACTTCACTTTTTGTAAAATTTATATTATCAACAGTCTCCTAGTGTGCAAAACCAAAGGCTGCTTGGTGCAGCAATTTTCTGATCTACTTGAGTAGTCAGCTCATTTGAAGTGCTGCAGGATATAGTTCCACACAAGGTTCTCTACAGATCAGCGTTTAATAAGATAATTAATACACACTTGGGAGGTGCTTAGTGACAAACAGGAGCCAGAAGCTTTTTTATAAAAGAAAAAGGTAGATGTGAAGGCTGTCATAAAAGTCTACCCAGTGTATCTTTAGAATACTGGTACTGCTTTAAGAATGCATGACTTTAATGCACTTGATAGTCTCCTAAAATCATAGCAAGTCAAATTTCCATATTATTCATCCTAACCTTTTGATTTACAAATATGCATAGCAAAAGATCACAGTATAAAACTGCAGTTCAGTTCTGAATCTAACCTTTACACAAAGCAACCAAATTCACACTCTGGAATGTTCTGTTCCCCACCCCCCCAAATGTAATGAGGTACTTGTTTTCACATCAAGCAGCCTACAAGGGTATAGCTAATACATCTCTTCAGTGTTTCACATAGATAATTACTGCGTGTAGTTGCATATTATTCTAAGGTGCCGTCCCACAATTCAGTGATCTTGGAATACTCCTATGAAAAAAATGAATTCCTGATAACACATTTTCTCATCCCTGGTTAGTTTTTCCCAACTGAATGATTTATATTTAGTCCGTATGGATGCTGCAAGGTCAGGGAGAACACCGGCTAGGTGTTAAGTGTTCCCTAAGAAAAGCTGCTCGCTTTACATCCTGATAAAGTGAAGGAATAGAAGATGGCTACAGCCACAAAAACCTTCCCTTTCATGCTTTCATGACTGAAATGCGTTATACAAAATTTAGTCAGTGGGAAGTATTAAATCAGAGAATTGTCTATTTATCCTGACATCATCAGGCATAACAATGAGTATTGTGCTCTTGGAACCTCTTGTATGATCTAGGAAGCAACGTACTATCGTTCTTTCCACAATACAGTAATTATCAACACTTACCAATAAAAAAGCAGGGCTAACGAATTTCCAGCACAGTCTCCAGTAGAGGCCTGGCTTGAAGCCCATCATTTGCTGGATATCTTCACTGAATCTGTCCACACCTAGAAGGGATGTGAACATCAGATGGGTGTAAATCTAAACTGATGAGGTGCTGGCATACCCCAAAACATCTGCTTTTTCAGAAAGGAAACAGTAATGAGTTCCAAATCATAAGACATATAACAACAATGGTCTCCTTTCAATGACCAGATGTCTGATGTCTGACATCACTGCACCCAAGAGTTAAATGCCTGTGAGCTTGTATGGTCTGTTGCCAATAGCATTACCATGGAAAAGCAGCATTTCACAAATATAGAATTTAAGATGTGAATGGGGCACACTTTTTTTTTTACATAATTTTGGTCAGTTGTAACTTAATAATATTACGAGTACACTGAAGGACAACCCAGAGTCTTATTCACAAACTGCTTACTGATAATGAGGTATGTTTGTATGCTGCTTAATTTATAAAAGGAGGTTTATTTGTTCCACTTAATGACATACTTCACTTACCTTTCATTGTTTCACTAAATACCACAGATGTTTATTATATTTGACAAACATAATTTCACCTGTTATCACCTTTACAAGGAACAGAGTAGATGCTTATTTTGCAGTGTAAGTACATACGAAACTACATACCAGAAATAGGTGGCCTTTTTTTAGAGTATCCTGAGTGTTTTCAAAAATTATAATGCCAACTAGAATTTTCTAAAATCATTACCTCTCTATGGGTCTAAGTAGCTAGTAATGTAGCTGTTGTAGACCTTAGAAGATACATAAGCTGTTCATGTGAGTAAAAACCAAGTGTACCCAAAAATTTTACTTGCAGTAGTATTTAGGACAGCAGAGTTTAACATGAAAATCATTAAATGAAGACATAGATCAGAGGTGAGTCCTGCTGAATGTACCAGGAGCATAGAATACGGTTTTAGAAGCATAGATGTAATGTGCAGGAAGTGATGCCCCAGAGCTTCATTGTCAGGAAAACAGAATTCCATTCAAAGTCACTCAAACATGAGCTACCTGCAGTGGGATTCACTGTAGTGCACAGAAATAGAGGCACCAGAGCAAGTGTTTAACTGTGATATACTGGTCAGAGTGGAGAAGAGCTGCAAATACCTAGTTCTTCGTCTGTAAGGTGTGTGTTGATACTTGTGTGTATTTATTACTTACATCATTTGTAGTTTACTAGCCTCAAAACCAGAGTAAACAGCTGCAGTAGAAATCTCTTCCCACAGCCAATGCAGATTCTCTGACCTTGTTGATTCCCATTCAGAAATACTGTCTAGGCAATGACTTCAGAATCAAGGTAGGTCATGCTGCACAGGGCAAGGTGAAACCAAAAAAAAATTCTCATGTCCTGGGTTCCTCAGGACAGAACAAATTCTGTAACAGCCAATAAGGATTAAATGGCATTTCAGTCAATGCCTTCTATTCCTTGTGGATTTTACACAATTAAACCAGTATTATGAATTCTGTGTCTGAACACCTTAGGAAGCACTGCAAAAAGCACAATGTGCTTTCTGTGAGTGGCACTAGTCTGATCTAGCTAAATATTCCAGGTAGCCTACAATGGTATCAAGCTGTCTGTATCTGAGAAATGCTTTAGAGTTTTTTTTTTTTTTTACTCTAGTAATATTAATAATATTAACTTAGGTGCTTTGGACTTTCTGGAAATACCCTAGTCTTCAATGGGACATTTTCCTTCTTCTATATTTATTGGAACACTTTTTTGCATCAAGTAATTTATGAAGATTTATGATGGAAAGCAAACATGCATTTTATAATTACTGTAAAATGTCCATTTAAACAGTAGCTTCTTCACAGGTTTTTTTAATTTATTCTATTCTGATTGGATTTATCAGGATAAAGTATCTTGCAAAAGTTTACTCTAAGTCCATGGTATTTTCCACACCACATTTTAGGATAGGATGATTCTCACTGATATAAAAATGGGGAAAAATGTCCTTCTTCGTTTTCTTTAAGAAGGGAACAGTCTCTGACTTTACACCTCAGAGACACTAGATTGCAGAGTAGTTCTCTCTGGTGCAATCTGTCATGCCAGGCTACAGGCTTGTAATTTGTTATACTTGATGTCTTCAAGAAGGTTACTTTTAATCCTGAGCCCTGTTAGCAGAAACACAGCTTTTTGCCACGATTGTTTGTTTGTTAGAGAGGATGTATAGTTTACCATAGTAATTGTTTCTCTTCGCATAGAGCAGTTCAGTAGGATTTATTTAATGTATTTAACATAAATAATTAGGAGAGCCTGCGTTAGTCCTTTACATGCAGCCAAGATGTAATGTATTTACAAGATCTCAACGTTTGAGTGTAAACTCCTCTTTGATTTCCACCCCTCACAATATTATGTACAGGTGAAGCGATACTTCACCAAAAGGATCTGCAAATGCTCTTTAAATTTAATCTAATTCTGTTTGCAATGTCTTCTGTGAACTTTAAAGTGACTGAATTTCAACTGTTATGAATACTGAGTGAAATTTATCATTGTGCAGAAGGTCAAAGGCAAGGACTAGACCTCTCAAAATTTTATTCATAGGTTTTCAGAGAGATATACCCAGAGCTCAAATAATGCTTTGTATTTAATTTCTGCTGAAAATGGGGGATAAGTAGGCCATGCTCTCAGGCTGCTTTTTGACCACCATGCTTTTTGAATACGATGTGTTTTGAAATAACTGTTCTAAGAATCAACCTGTGAAGTAGAACACAGCTATAGCTACAGATGGTGCCTGCAGGGCTTGGGTTTTTGTTTTGTTTTTCCAGTTCTTGAAAGCATTTACCTGGTTTTGTGATTCTGTAGGATAAATCAAAACAGTGAGTGACTTGTCTACTTAAAGGAAGGAACTGGTGTACCACAAACAAAACTCATTGATCTGTCCTATATTTTGACCTTTGGGAATTACAGTAAATCACAGAACCACCAAATCATTCCTGTTGGAGGAGCTCTTGGGAGGTCTCTAGTTCAGCCTCTTGCTCAAGTCAAGGTTAACATAATTCAGAGCAGCTTTCCTATTGCTTTGTCCATTTGGGTGTTGCAAACCTCTATGAACAGACTCAGCAATCACTCTGGGCAAACAGTTCCAATATTTCCTTATACAGAAAAATTATTTTCCTCCTTTCAATTTAATCATGGTCCCCTGTCCTCCCATTGAGTACCTCAATGAAAAGGCTGACTCTTGATAATTCCCTTGTAGGTATTGGAAGGCCACTATAAGGTCCTTCTTACGCCCTTTTCAGGCTTAATAAGCTCAGTTCCCTCAGACTTTCTTCACAGGGTGTGTGCTCTAGCTTCTGAACATCTTAGTGGACCACCACCACTGGACTCTCTCCAGTTCACCACCACCATCTTTTACTGCAGGTTAAAAAGAGGACACAGTATTCCAGGTATAGCCCTAACAGGTAAGAAAAAATCACTTTCTTAATCTCCTGTTTATGCTTCTGGTACAGCTCAGTGTACTGTTGGCCTTCATATGCTGGCAGGTCACTCTGCTGACTCAGCTTGGTGTCCACATCCCCAAGCAGCTCATCTTTAAGTGCATGAAGCAGATCCAGAAGAGTGCCACGTCTGGTTTGCCCACCTAGCATCTATGCTAAGAACTTCTGATACCTTCATCTCTGAGAACCGGGGTCTGATCTGGACACTTATATAAGTTACCTAAAGAAGGCTTCTTTCACTTCTTCATCCTGATCAGGCACTCTGTAAATATAATCTCCAACCCTTGCTGGCCTTTGCCCTGACCTACAAGCACTGAGCTACCCTGTCATCCTTTGAAACATTTGAGTTGCTCTTCAGCATATAAAGACAATACCCCTGCTTCTGTCCTAGTGAGCATGTATCTATCATATGAGGAACCCCAGTCGTACAAGCGCTCATCCAGGAGAAGATGAGGAAAGGCATTTTTCTTTCATGTAGTTCAGTGATCACTGGTGCTAGGAAAGTGAGAAAGAAGGAATAAAAAGAATATAGAAGCAATTGTGTGGTGTTTATATAGAAATCCTGCAGAGCACAGAACAGAACAAGATATCTGTTGATTAGCTGTGTTGTGAAGTAACAACAACTGTCCCTTCTTGGTCTGAGTCTCCTTTCTAACTCTGGAGCAATATTGATATTTGTCGTTGGTGGTAAGGGCGTAAACCATACCAGTGCCATGCCCAAAGAAAGGCAGCTGTGCTAGTGTAAAAGCAAGCTGAACACCAGGAAGTATTTCCCCACCATGGTGGTGCAGTAAGCTCTCCAAGGTGGTTTGCCCCATCTGAATTTCCATTCCATGGAAATGCATGCATGCGTACAGTCTCTCATGCCAAGCACACGTCCACACAAAAGTATCTGTGAGCAAAGATGAGTTCCAGTGGTCAGTTCTTGGTTAATTTCTTTCCTTTCTGCACAATCAGTCTACCTTAGATTTCTTTTTTCAAACAAATGCACCTTTTCGTCTGCAATTTTAGTCTAAAAGACCCTTTTTGGAAAGTATTTAAGTAAATAAAAGCAATGAGATTGCAGGTGAGGATGGAGATCATTGCTAGCTCATACTGAGCTTATCCTAGTCATTTGGGAGGTGTTTGTTTTGAGGAGAGATTTTCCTGCAAGAGAAACTGAAGAGCAGTTTGTATCTGTGGGGGATCCTGGCCTTTCTTAGAGTATTCATCAGGGCTGCACAAGAAGAAAACTGCTAACAAGCTAGCAGTAATAACTAAAATACAGCTGCATAATAAAACAAACTAGCTCTCCCTTCTCTTACACATACAGGTTGCCTTTGTAAGAAGCAAGTGGTCATAGGTATAATTTGAACTAAATTTCCACCTTTTTGGTCTGTGCCAAAATGTCGATGCTTGCCTTCAGGCTTGCTGAATGTTCTGCTGGGTCATTAAAGCGACTGGGGTCTATCAGAAAAAGAGGTAGACAAGACCATGTCAGATTCAATCAGGTTAAATAGCACCTGGGGCTGTAATAAGTTCTTTCTAAAGCAGCAGGTCATGTTGTGTCAGTAAAAACATCTGTCAGCTGCTTAAGACAAATGATTCCTGGTTATGGGGAGGCAGGAGGGAGGAAGCAAAGGGTGATGAAGGACAGAAGAGGCAACAAATAAAGTAAATGTGACTACCCACGGCTTAGTTTGTGAACCACATACAAAGTCTAGCTATTGCAAAGTGCAGTAAATACTATTTTAATAGCAATAGATAATAACTTGCCCTTGCTAACTGCAGAATATTTTTATGCCTCTGCTTCCAAGCTAAATTATGATTGCTGTTCTGCATTCAGCTCTTTTATGGGGATTGAAGACAGTTGTGTGTGAAATCTAAGTGCCTCTGCTATTTTGAGAGAGAATATACGAACTGCTACCTCCATGCTGATGCTGGGTGACAGAATTAGTACATTAAAGCTAAAAAATATTTTAGCAGGTTGAAAAGCTTTATGCATGAGTGCTGTTCTTCCCCCTCACTCACTCAGCAACAGTTTTGAACTGCAAGTGAGAGACTGACTGGGAGAATATAGTGGCACAGCATGGATAGATAAACAAGTAACTGAGGGAGGTAAATGGCAGTTAAGAACCTTCTGAATCATACATTAACTATAAACCCTATCTCTGCATAGAAACAAAGATGACTTTTAAGGGAGGAACAATCCTATTGGTAACTGGGGCAGCCAGTTCAATGCAGACTTCAATGGGAGGATTATTTGGAGGCTGCTATGACGCTGGAACCTGTTAATGAAAAGAGTTCTGACCAAGTAGAAAGTATGACATGAGAATTAAGAGAAGATGAGGAAGAACAACAAGAGCTCAAGCAACTTGATTAATCTAGCAGCAAGCAGTTTCAGATATGGTTGATAGTTTGGACAGTTGCAGTGAGATGACTTGTATAAGCCCTGAGATGCAGAATCCTGTTGCTTTAGCTGGAGAAAACGAGATACTCTTTTTTTTGGTCCTTATAATTTTACTAACCCTGTCTGTGACAAGATAAAGAACTGATAGCATTCTCCTCAAGAGAAAGAAAAAATTGTTTCCAGGAAAAATTGTTTAGCAGGAAATGCCTCATTCAGATTAAATTATGATTTGGTTGTTTTCTGCTTAATTCGGTCATTTCATAGCACTTGATGCTGCCTTTGGAAGAGCAGAAATTATTTTCCAGTGAATAAACTTGAGGCTATGGATTGCCCTACCTTCCTATATGATAGGGGAAATTCTGAATTCTGAGTCAGTTCTAGAACATAAAAAGTACTCCTCTAGGTTGGGGGCACAGGGGAAAAGGGAAATGTTTGAAACACTGACTTCAGTTATTTAGAAACACTTCATATATTAAATGCTGAATTAGAGATGGGGGAAACCCACCGGCCAGATACTTGTAACTATATTACTGGATGTTTACAAGGAGGTTTATTTATACTCAAATATTTCTACTGCAAACAATATTCAGCTTAATCTTTTTGTTTCACTTTTTTGAGAGGTGTAGCAGTCAACTTTGTCACACATAGGATTGGGTTGTTTTTCCTTGGCGAAATCAGACATGCAGGAAACCTTGCAAGACTGCAGAGTTCCTGGAGTCTCAGGACTGAGCTCAGGCAGACTCAGTGTCCTGCTCTGTTGCCAAAGTCAGTGTTGTGGTGGAAAGCACAACTTCAGTGTGTTGGGCTTTTCCCAGTTAGGGTTATCCAAGTGCATTTGGGTTGACAGCAGTGAATGTGGCTGCTTGCCATCATTGTGGTCATTTATACAGTGGGAAAGAAACAAATGTTTTTCTTCTTATGAAACTTGTGTATCGAGTGTCTTGCTTTTTATTTATGTTACTTTGGGGAGGAGAAAAATATTAAAGACCAAATAAGGCCAAGGAAGTTATTAAATAAGCTGGGCACATCTTCTGAGACCTGATTTAAATTCTGAGCCATATTTTCTCAGGGTATTGTATCACATCACTGGCACACAGTGATTCCAGCCTAGTGCCAGAGATCAAGTGAATACTCTGAAAGCCTGCCATAGTGAGGATAAAGCAATTGCAGCATCCTTTTGTGGCACAAATCAGTATTAAATGCTAGAAATAATACTATTTCTGGTATCTAGGATGTTGGGTATTCAATACCATGCTATGAAATAAGATAATTGCGAAGCATGAGTTGTGTGAAATTTAAATAGAATATTATCTCAAACAAAAGGGACTAATGTAGGAATTACGGTGACTCCAAATACAAACTACTCCTATTAGTATTGCATGGGGAGAGCTTGAGATTGGCCCTGGGGAAATTGTGGAAAAGGAGGGACAGATGAGTCTGTCTTTAGGGTGATGTACTTACTGTGAAACTCTGAGGTATAAACCTGCTATTGTGAGTCATCAGCTATGTTAACAGCTGCGAGACACTGGCAGAAGCAGTAACATTTCCATCCCACTGCCGTCTCCTTCACGAGGCAGTTTTCTTTGGCTTTGTGCAGGGTTACAGAGCTTGGCCCAGTGACCGTCTGCATTCCTGTCGCTGTTCATAAATCTGACGAAAATCATTGTATGAAGCCTGGCTTGTCATGGTCTCATGTGTACAAGGCTGATGTGTTTTCCCTTGAAACAATGTGTAAGCCTGTCATGAGCACTTGGAACTTCAGAAAAATGTTGCAGGTGTAAAATGAAGTGCTTACCATAAAACCAGGAAACTCCGATCGCCTCCATTAGCACAGCAAACAATATTGAAGTCCCAGCTGCAAATGTGTCCAGGAGTGTGAGCACATAAATTCCACCCTAGGATTGAGGAGTTAAAAGATGCAACAAAACAAAGTTACAAATAGAATAACCTCAGTAGTTTAACAGTTAAGACATCCGCTTTACTTGAAATGTTATCTGGACCCAGGTATTTTAATATGGACGTGGGTTCATATTTGCAAAAATAGTGGAACCAGATTTGCAAGTCCTTTTAAAGAGGCATCCTTTCACCTGTGTTGTCAACAAAATGGGAAAAAGAAGCCTCAGCTTAGCATAATTAATGAGTGCTCTTGGCACTGGGTGTTTTGAGGGGAAGTTGAGGGTACTGGCTGTTGGGGAAAATGCTCAGTAGCTTGTAGGACAGGGGCTGTCTACAGCTGTTAGGGAAGATCCTTCTAAATTATTGGCAGGAATGGAGTGCTACAAGAGCTTCCATTATCGCTCAGTTTGTTCCTAAAGGAAATGACTCTGTAGCCCAGTGAATCTGCGGTCTTTGACTGATGTCTCTTTTTCCAAGAGTGCCTTTTCCAATGTTCCTGTAAAGGGAGCAGTTCAATGTTAAGTCTCTGTTACCAGCCCAGTGTGGAAGCAGCTTTTCCCTATTTAGCTTCTTTGCTGTTGTATTTGCAAACCTCAGCTCAGTGGAGAGACCAAAGCAGATCATCTTCCTCCCCAACAGTGTGTTTTTGTTCTTCAGTGATTCATGGCTGAGAACCATAGATGCATTTACTAAAATCTTGTTTCACTGATTTTTAAAAAAAAATGATTGAAAAAAAAATTAGATGCGATTTGGCTTTTTGCTTCATTTTACAATGTGGTATGAGTTTGTGTAAATTACTGCTCATTTTATTTACTCTGAGCTAATGAGGAATGGAAGATCATTATATGTTTACTTGTTTCAAAATATATTTTGTCATGACTTTTTTTAACACGTAAACAACTGAAATCTTTGCAGTTACAGTAGATTGTAGTGAAAGTATGTTTTTTTAACAACCAAACTTAATCTGATTATGCCTGTTCAGAAGAGGAGGAACAAAGGAATTATTTTCCATGTTTTTACCAATGGTATAAACAACACTTGTACTATTTAGATCTCTAGGTGATTAGAATCTCTGCAGTTTTCTTTTTTTCTTATAAAAAGATGGTTTTCTGAAACAGCTGTGCATATTTACAAAAATAGAGAGAACAGTACTTAGGACTTGTCTAGGCTTTTAATTCTGTGGGGACTTGTCCGGAAACCAAATGAACTTTGGTTGTTGTGCTAGAAAGAAAATGTTGCTTATTGAATGACATTTGAGTTTGACCTCTTGTTTTTGCTCTACACCTGCTCTAAATGAATGCCTCTGCTATTGGAGTTAGTAAAGTGAATGACAAATAATGTTTTGTAAGAAACATATTTTGAAAACACAACCTTAAAATTTCAGAGGACAAAATCAAGCATGAATTTAATGTGATAGTATCACAGGGGTTTCTCTTTGTATTTGGTACACATTAGAAATGTTATTCTTCAGTTAGGTGAACCAAAACATTTGGACACGGCTCAGCAGTTTTGTGCATTCCAGCTGCTGGGGTGAACTTCAGTCTAAACAGGTGCTGTTATTGAAAAGCTAGAGCTAGGTTCTTATCTTGAACTGCTTTAGTGCACTTGGAGGCAGTGGAATTGCACCTATTGGTACCTGTTCAGGTTCTTAATTACTGAGTTTCTTCTGCTCTTCAGGAAATTTTACTCTAGCTGAAATTATGTAGGTAACAATGAAGATAGTATGGTATTTAAATGATAGCTATTTTAAATGATGTATCTATTTTTAGGGATCAAGTATTTTTCAGTTTGAGGAAACTGGAGTACAAATATTGGAGTATTTTTTTTTAGTGTAAAAAAGGGCTGTTACTTATAAACTTATGTCATTTCAGTAATCTTAATGTATGTGGAAACTGTTTCTTGGGAAGGAGAGAGGTTCAGCACATCTACTTTCATGGTGGTTACCTCAAGTTTCAGTTGTTTTCTGACAGTTTAGTCATTTTTGCTTCTGGAGCTTTTTGCTTCTTTTGCCAAAAAACCCCAAATTGACCAAACAAAAAAACATCCCAGAAAGTTCTCCCCAACCAGAGAGTCTCAGCCTTCAATTAATTGTCAAAAGTCTGGTAAGGCAAGTCATTCAGCTGATGGCAGTGATAAATACAGGTTACTAGATGTTCAGGACATGTTACCTGTGTGTGTTTTATGGTGTTAAAAGTAAGAGATAAGATTTAGGTACATGAAAGAACATTAGAAAACACATGGGAGAGTGGAGATCATTACTCTTAACTCCTTTCATGAGAAGTGACTGCTGCTTATTTGCCTGAAGAAGAGAATAGTCAGATAACCAAGGGTCTGGTTGCTTGAAATTCTTAACCCCTGACACAAGAATAAGCACTCAACACAGTTCCCTTCAGCATAATTTAAAAAAAAACCCAACAAACAAACCAAAAACAACAGACCAGCATACAAAACCAAACTAAAACAACAGTAGCACAGACAGTTCTTTGGAACAAAAACTTGAAGGTTTGGTATCTAGATAATGATCTTGTGCAAAAAAGCAGAGAAGCTTCATGTAGATAAATGTTCTTAACACAAAGTTGCTTAAGATTTAAAAATTGTAACAAAAATAGTCACCTGAGCCTATCTGTATTTTTAAGGTGGCTTGTTGATGGAAACTTTTGTTGTACTTACATTGGTGATGCAAAAAAGGGCAAGTAGGAAAGTGCCAAAAGAAACACCAAAGGTAAAGAGCTTTCTGTGCTGCTTCAGAATTTGGAAATCATCTGCCAAACCAGTGATGACAGCCTCCATTCCCCCCATCTGAGGAAGGGAAGGAAAGACCTGGGGTTAAACACTACTGACTGTTGTAAATACAGCTAGAAATACGTAAAGCTGCTTGTACAATCACTTCCCAACCACTGTATGATTTCTGACATTTCACTTGTAAATCACTTTTCTTCTGAGGTAGAATGTATTTTCTGCTGAGAGAGAACCGAGTCAGGGCACTGGACATTAAGTGCCATGGTTGTTGACTCAAAAGCCATATCCATAGCCTTTGTGGGCCTTTTCTGATTCACTGGCATAGTAAGTAGACAGCAGTTTGGGAAGAAAACCTATTTGGGGGAAAAGCTTGCTAGTTTAAATAACCAAACTCCTGAAGCCATTATTAATGTAAAGACATTGCAAGCACCTAGAGGAAACGTATGGAATGAAGATTCAGTTTAACCAAATCCAGTTAGAAATATTTACAGAACTGGAAGAACCTGCTACATGGGACACGATGTAATTTTTGTGTGTGTGACAGTGTAAAAGAATTTTACTAGACTTTCAAGATGTTAATGCTGAACTATATTGCCATTGCTTTGCAATACAGAAAAGGTACTTTCCAAGTTTTCATTGAAATTGCTGAGTTATATAGGTGGTTACGCGTTTTAATCTCTGTCCACCAATGAAAGATGCCT
>VZTU01006250.1:0-21936 GCA_013400835.1 Zapornia atra | reverse complement strand
TGCTCTGTCACCCTCACTGTGAAAAAGTTCTTCCGCATGTTGGTGCGGAGCTTCCTATGCTCTAACTTGCAGCCATTGCCCCTTGTCCTGTCTCCACAGACCACTGAAAAGGGCCTGGCCATTTCCCCCTGCATCCCACACTTAAGATATTTATACACATTAATAAGGTCCCCCCTTAGTCTTCTTTTCTCTAGGCTGAACAGTCCCAGCTCACTCAGCCTTTCCTCATAGGGGAGATGCTCCAGGCCCTTAATCATCTTCATAGCCCTCCTCTGGACCCTTTCCAGGACATCCCTGTCTTTTTTATACCAGGGAGCCCAGAAATACTGACCATTAAGATTCAAACATTACATTTAAATCTACTGCTATGTTAATTTCTGCTCCTTTAAAAACCCTGAAGCTAGGCAAAATCAAAAAGGACAATTTTCAAATTGCTTGTTAAAAATAACAGTGCTAAAGATATGGGGAAAGAAAAAAGCATGGTGTTATTTTAAAGAAATTCAAAAGAATAATCTTAAACTAAAATGTGTCAGTCTGTCCAAGTGAAAAATTGACATTAGCATGCACAATCCTGTCTCAGCAAGCTTCCTCTGGCCAGCATGAGAGCAGCTGGAGTCACTGTGAAGTTGGCTTCCTTCCCTTATCAAGCAAGAGGAAAGCACAGTACCCGGTAGACTGACTTAGTCCTGGTAAATTTCTGGAGACTATATTGGCAGAGGTGAAAACTGCCAGAGGAGGGACAGGCAGTTCAAATGAGTCCTGCCCTTTATCTAAACTCTCTTGTGGGAGACACTACTTTGATGTCACTTTAAAAGGTGACCCTTCTCTCCAGGTACTATTTTAATGCATCAAGTGAAAAGGATTACTTTATTTGGAAGAGAGTTGGAGGGGAGAGGGGAACAGAGATTGCTGCATTTCCACAATTTGGGACATTCTTATGGAAATTTACCCCTGAATATTGAGCATTAACTAATTATCCTCAAAGACAGAAAATAGCACTGACTTCTTGGTATTTCTGGAGCTATGAAGTGTGAAAGCATTAAGAAATCCCTGGAGCAGGCAACAGGATTATTTTCTCTACTGTTTTCCAGTTTTTACCCTCTTTGTGAATGTTTTTATTGAGAACAGCATTTTCTGAAGACACATACCTACAGTCAGATAGCTAAGCTGCCTTTTAAAACCCATCACAGAATTGGCAAGATTCAGTGTATGCAACTCCTGGGATCTTTAGCAGTCCTGCTGACGTTTGAAGCTCCATGCAGCAGAAACAATGCTCCTTTTTAACCTTTAAGGTTAAAAGCATCTTCTGATGCTTGCACCGTGTATGGAAGCACTGAATACAGTCCCTGTGCCATAGCCTGAAACACCACAGTTCATCTACATATGACACTAACTTGCTCTTACAGGCATAGAAGTGTCCTGTGACACCTGACTGCTCCTGAATACCAGCAATTCCTCTGCATCATACAGGTTTTATTTTCTGGTTTATGGCAATGTTGTAAACAGTGATACTGTCTCAGAGAATCCACCACAGAGGAAAAGCGCAGCAAGTATTAATTGCTTGTTTTCCAGCTCCAGATGGCTTCTCTTATGGTGGCTCTTTTGGAGAGCTAAGATCCACCTGCTTGGAAGAGTTTCCCCCAGCTTTTGATTTTGGTTCCTATCTGGATACACTTTCTCAGGTCAACGTCATGTATCCTGATTCACCTCCACGGTAAGCACTTTATTCTCAGATTCTGATTGTTACAGTCCTGCACTTGCAAAGCCTGTTTAGAGAGGAAAATAAAACTGCTAGACCTATATCCACTACAAAAATGCAGGTCATGCAAACAGACACACTTTGTTCTCCAAAGATGCTGCTACAATCCAGGCAACTATGGCTCTCCACAGCTAAACTGGTAGTCATTCTCTCCAATAAGAATTGGCTGTGCACGTGCCTTTATTTACTAAAGAGATATTCTGCTAAGGAAAGCTTGAAATGATACACAATCTGAACAATGTCCTTCATATATCAGGCAGCTTTAATTGCCTGGGCAGGTAACATTGCAAGAAGTGGTTTCTTCCAAAGACAGTTTTTCCAGAAATTAGGTAGCATCTCCATCCACATTTATGTCCCTGCCTTCACAGGATACAAGAACAGACAGCGTGAGTGACAAGAGACATACTACAGACCATCTATATCTCCTCTGTGTGCCTTGTGCACCTTGAGGTTAATAAATGATGGAATTCAGTTACTCCTTCCAATGAACCAACAGAGGTAGCTTTAAACAGAACACTTTCTGTAGTGCTGTATCTTACAAACAGCAAAAAATGGTTGAACAGCCATAATCTCCTCTCCCCCTCCTTTTTTTTTGCCTTTTCTTCCTTTTAAAGCACAGTGTGTTATGAGTCAATGAGCGATACTCATAGAAACCTTATGAGGGGTACTCATAAGATCAGTCCTTTTCTGACTGCTTGTATACATATGCAGTATAGAGTAAGTCAGTAGTATAAGCATACAATATATAGAACTTTGCTTTTTCTATTCTATACACATTCTACAAGCAACCCTTTATGTATTACAGAGTCATAATATATAACAAATGGGCTTTTAAAGATGGTATAAATATTTTAGCAGAAAGCTTACATTGGAAAAATCATTCTCAACCTGGCATCTAAATTTGTAGAACTTCATATAAATCCACTTCAGCATTTAGACTGGTTTTTGGACCCACACCCACGAGTCTTTACTAATAAAAGCCAGCCAGCTGACACCCAAGCAACAGCTTGAGTGGGCAGTTGGCCAAATTTCTCAGAATGAGCTCAGACTGCTGTGAACAAGCTCTTAGAATGTATTTCTTTAGTAGACAGGTCTCCTAAGATTATACCAAAGGTTCATTCCATTTCAAGTTTGAAACACGCCTTAAAAAGGCTTTTCCACCTCTTATGTGAAGTTCTCTGGAAGGAGTTACATGAATGATACAGGATAGCACTAGATGATCTACGCTTTCCTGTTAATTCTCCAGCTACTTTCTGCAATAAGCCTGGCGCTTGTGTGCTCCTTGTTCTAATAAGCTATTCTGGGACATCAGTACTAGGATCAGAGATGCATAAAGGTGCCCAACCACTGCCTCCTCTACATTCCCTTCTGGGCTGAGTAGAATGTGCTCCTCAGGGGCCCAAAGTCCAACTCTACATACACAAGGAATCACTGCTCATCTTGTTAACCTAGCACCACAGGTCAAAAGTAAAAATTGTTGTTAATGGTTCTGCTGTTTTGTCACTGCTACCATAGTGAAATATTTTAGAAAAAGTAGCTTCAGCAAACCATCAAAATTTTACTAAGTTTTACATCTTAGCAACACAACTTGGAGAAGACTTAAGGAAAAGTAGAGCCTGGCAGATGGCTGAAAGCAAAGCTACATAGAGAGACATTTAAACTTACTATTAATACATTATATAGTCCAGTGTAGCTTTCTGTTCAGAAAAGTATTGGTTGAAAAGCATTGTATGAATATATTGCATTATATAAGAACCTGAAAAATTTCTTTATAGCCACCTTTACATTCTCTCCCATGGCATAACACTAAAGACTATTTTTTCTAATTAGTAGAGCATAGAGATTATCTGGACTGATGGGTGCTAACAGCAGGAAAACTGACTATCAGACATGGCCTTGAAGCATAAACAAGACATGCTTGACCTTGTGCATTTAAAATATTAACTCGATGGGATCAATCTTGTTACATATGATAATATTTTGAAGATTAGGTTTTCTGACATGTAGCACTGGCTAAATTAATGCATTTCCTCCTTCTAATTCATGCAGTGCAAGATGTAAATTAAAGCTAAACTAGCATGCCCAAAAGCTAATAACACAACTGTAGCATTAACAGAACAGAAATGAAGAGCAGCAAGTAAAGCAACTGCATTGGCAAGTAACTCTCAACACATATTTGAAGTGAAAGAATTCAGTGAGTGAAAACTAGTATCCTGCTGCCATAGACAGACAGTAAGGCATTAGCCTCATTTCACTACATTGTTTAATACTGCCTGCAAGAGGCAACTGCAAAGCCAAGTATTCTTGAACATACTATTTCTGCTAAAACAATACCTTCTGACTTGATTTCAGGAGAAAGCATAACACCTCTATTTGGCCAAAGGGTTGATTATAATCAGTTTTGAATGTTTTCATTATATTTTATAGTTGGGTTTAAACCATGAAATAAGTGGAAAAGGAGTTTTAGGGGAAGGCTGATGAAACAAAGAGTCCGAGTATCCGTTTCTATGGCTATGGGGAAATCCACTGTTCAGGACTGCCCACTCTCGACTCTCCAACGGAAAGTCCAATACAAAATGTTAATTGGGGAAAAACAATATGAAAAACACCTTGGGATGTGAAGGATTTAACTGCTTTGATACCTAAGTCACAAATTTCATTTGAGACTCAACTTGATTATCACCATAGACACTTCCACTAACCTCTTTCTTATGCTAGATTGTACATGCGATTTAAAGCAGTACTGTGCACTGGGTTTTGTCATTAGCCTGCCATAGTTGCAGGGTGATTAGAGAAGCCATTTGGTCAATTTTTCTTGACAGCTCAAAATATACAGTGCTCCTATCCATAAACATCCCTTTAGGATAATTAGTGACTTTCCAATGAATCTCAGATCTGTGTTAGCATCTGTCAGATTGATTTTACATAAGCTGTAGAAAGAAAATATAAAAACATACAGTGTGTATGAAGTAAGCAGTTTCAAGGTATTAGGGGTCTGTACATTAAAGTCTGTTTCTATACTTGTCACAGTGCTGGAAGTTAAGTTAATGTTTTACAGTCTGTGTTACCAGAGATGACAGTTTCAGTCAGCTTGTTTGTTTCATCCTTTGTTTCAGTCATCTGAGAAAGATGATCTAGCAAAAATTGTGAACTATAGAAGTCTCACCCCCCAAAATCATGAAATTTGAACAAATTCAAACAGGACAGAATATAAGAACAATCACCCTGCCACAGCTAGTCAACTACCAGCACAGTAAATATGACTGAAATGAATACTGGAAAGCCTGCAAATCCAATATTTGCTCAACATTCACTGTGATAGCATGAGTAAAATAATCTAATTTTTAGAATATCTAAACTTTTAAAAGATTCAAAGAGAAAAAATAATTAGTAGTATTATTTGGAGTTAAATGGCAGGCAGCAGACAGAGTCTTCTGGAGTTTGATCAAGATGGCTGTAGTTGCCATTTTATCAAACATGCTTTTGGCATTGTGTGAGTAATACCTTTATAGATAGAAATTATGAGCTCATGTTCACCGTAACACACGTAGTGAGCTTTCCTCATTATCTTTTTATATAATAGGAAAGCTGTTTAAAAATAATTTGATCTTACATGTTTTAAATGGCTTGAAATACAGTACTGATCAAGTAAATTAAAGAAATTGCATATTCTTTATTAGAGTCTCTAAAATCCTAACTATGAGGACATTTGAGGGTCCTTGCACAAAAGGAATTGTATCAACTTTTCACCTTTTGGCCAGAGGAAATGCATCGCACCCCATTTGACTAAGTGCTTTTTCACTCCTTAGTGATTGGATATTAATGGTATGTACAGAGCTTTAGGCAACCAAGGTTATCGCCTTTTCATCTGAGACTCATGACTGTCTAACACAGAACATCATTGAGGAATGAGTCTTGACCGAGGGATTTTGCTTCAGGAATAGTTTTAATGGAAGTCACAAAAGTCCTTTCTGTGCATCACATCGAAATGTGTCCTGCGGGGCGCACTATGATAGAAACCTGTTAGTCACCCATTATCCTAGTACTCACATTAGAGCACATCAGGGGTTTTATTTTCTTTCAAGTGTGCTTACTCCACCTCATCTGGTCATCTTGCCTAATCTATATAGGATCAATTCCAGGGAAAATCGTCTGTTTACACTTGGTAACTTCCAACACTCTTAATACCCATGTACAGTCTGCATCGTTTAAATGGGCAAATCCACTTTAAAATTACTTTCAAGTGGCAAAAGGAAATGCTCAGGTCTCAAAGGCAGACACTAATTTCGATCTAAATGTTAAAAAAAAACCAAAACCAACCCCTACTTAAGGTACTTTCTTTTCCAAGACATTCGTTTCTATCCACTGCTTCTGAGGAGGCAAGTTAGTTGTCCCATAGGGAAGAGGGATTGAACCAGCTTCCTAGATTTTCTTGAAACATAGAATTAGGCTTGCAGGAAACTGACACAAAAACGTGCTAAATTGTGTTGATTCCTTTGCCACGGCCAGTATTCCTGCAAGCATGCAAGGCAAGTAGCTCTTGGCAGGTTACAGTAACAGTTGGGAAAGCATGAAATGGACATTTGTGGTTAAGTTCAGATTTCACTTCAATTCCCTTATTGGGATTTTCAGACAGTAAAGAAATACCATTGGAAATATGAAGGCATTAAATCTGCTGAAAGTCATGACGAGATAAAACTCGTGATTCTTTTGACTCCAAATTCTGAGCAGCTAGACCCACTAAAGCCCCTCCCTTCACATCCCAGTTTATTATCTAATATTAATTAGAAATAGCAACAAGTTAATTGCTTTTTGATTAATCAGTTGCCCCCTGCTGTGAAGGGATTTTTACACAACACTCACATTTCACAGCCCATCAAGTGAGCACAGGGAGATTGCCTTAGTGCTCGACATGAAGCCAGCCATTGAGAGGTCCGAGCCTGCAAGGGAGACATGTATCCAAGCTAGTATTCCGGATGTCTCGGGTATAGTTCTTCACAGAGAGCCCTGCCCTCAGCGAGGTTCTCAGCTGATGTGAATGCCACCACACCAGTGGCAGCACCATCAAGTTATCCTCTATGAACAGTTTTTCCCCCAAGCTGCCTTCATCATCCTATTTTCTACTAAGAGCTCATCCTTCAGGAAGGCATTTCAGTCAGAGGATCATAGGCTGGAGAGGATCATCAGCAGTTACCCAGTCAAACCCCTGCTGCTGCAAGCAATCTTTCTTAGTAGAAATTTACCTATTCCATAATAGAGTTTGCAAAGATCTGGTTGTCATTCCTGAATACTTAAGGATAGATCTAATTACTAGTTACTATGGCAAACTTCTTTCCAGCTTCAATTCGTTTACAGCCATGGTATGATAGTTTCTTTTTGTTGCATTTCCAGTCCTCTTAAATACCCATTCCTTTCTCTTTACTTGCATGTTGCCTTTGTAGTCAGACATCTTCTCACACCTCAGCTGCCTGTTGTGAGGCTAAGGTACAAAGTTCTCTTAGCTTTTTTGTAATCAAAAACGTCTGTTGGGATGCTGTACTGACTGACCAGACATTCTCTTTGGCTGTCCGAGTTTCACTCCAGAAGTGCAAAATACTGCTGCATATTAAAAAAAACCCCACAAACCTCAGAATTAATTCCCAGAATTATTAAAGCAAAGCCCTTTCTAGGAATATGATCCTAAAACACTTACATGGCAACCTTTCTCCAATCCTAGTAGGTCCCAAGCATTCTTGCTGACATGCAAAAACCAGCATTGTTGTTTAGAACTCTGTTTGTGTATTAACTCCATGGCTTGGGTGGCTACAAGAGATTATTTTGAAATAAATGTATCTAAACTGATTGTTATTACTCAACCAGTGCCCATAGCTTCACTGTCATTTACTGTATAATGGTTACATAAATGCAGAGACTAAACACTGCTTATCATCAAGTAGTTCTTTTTATGTATAAAATTAATTCCAAGCTGAAATGTATCATATGAAATCATCATAGAGTGACCTGTTTTATTGAAAACATTTAATTATTTAAAACTGCACAGTTATGTTGAAAATGTATTTTATCAGTTTCAAATGAATGCTATCTGGTATATGTTCGCATAAAAACACTTAACATTTAATTTCAGTTTTTATCTGGAATGTTTATTCAAAGAGTTACAACTTCCTCAACGATATCTTGAGACACAGTACAAAATACAGGCCCAGATTTTTAGTGCTTATTAATACAAATAGTTCTACTGTAGTTGCCAGGAATGGGAAATTCCAGAAATAACTATAAACAGAAAAAAGGCAGGAAAAAATTCATTCCAGGTTTCCTTTATCTTCAAGAGTTAAGTTACTTAAGCCTTAGATGCTTCCTTGAACAATACCTTGGGTTACATTTGTTACTATTTAAAACACATTAAAATTAAAAATGAAAGTGTTTTCTGTTCATGGTTACCTACTCTAAAATCAGGCAGGGAATTGGAGATGCATTTACCATACGCCTGGGAACTTAAAAGTCAACTGAGATCAGTATCACTCAATAATCAAGAGAGAGAAGTTCCTCCAGAGTACTTTAAGAGGAGTCTCCCCCTTGTCTAAATAGCTGCATTTCAAATATATGTGACAAAACATTACCAGAAAATACTCCAGTGGTTTTTCTGGATCATTGGATCATTCCTTCAGGGCCCTGGCTTGGCTGACACTGTGGGGTATTATCTCTGGCTGTTGCATGTTCATTAATCACCCTCTCCCCCCTGTAATTTAGAATCAGTCATAGTAAAAATTTCTCATATAATAATATCCAGGCCCAGAGAGAGACAGATGGATTTTAATTTCACATGTACACAATAACTAGGAGGACTGAATTAGCATAGGGGGATGTTCCACTTAACTATATATGCTTATTCTCACACTATCATTCTCCTAATAACTAGGCCCCAACAGTTCAGGGTGTTTCTTTTTTAATAAATAAGGATGTTTTGGCTCTTCATTATAAGTTGCTGTTCAAGAATTAAGCTAAGTTAATGACTGAGACAATGAGTAACATGGAATGGATTGCTATTATATCAAAACATTACACTAGTGCTTAATCACTGACAAAGCATGCAAAAGAAGTGTCAAAGTATAGTTAGCAAATGCACATAGTATCTCAAATGGAAACTGTCAGTATCAAAAATAAACCTAGAAAAATATCCTATCTCGTGACATATATCACTATAAGAGCAGTTCTGAAAGTGATGCATTTCCTCATGGTAGTTACACACCACCAGATAGATGTGTTCTAAGAATAAAACACCTCCAAAAAAACACTGACAGATTTTTAAGCTTCTGTCCTACAAACCTAGCTGTTAGTAGCTTGTACAGAGATAACATCATCAGTTGAACTACTTATATGGCTACCAAGCATATCACTTTTTTTCTTTGATCCTCCTTTTAGAAGGTATGGTATATTTGTTCTAATATCAACTTTTCTTTATTAGGTAACAACAGAAGATAAACATCCTTTGTGTTGTTTTCATTATAGCTTAAAGCCATGAGCACGTGTATTTTCCAGATTTAGGGATTCTGTTTACCATTATTAAAAGACAACAGCAGGTCATCAGCAAAATAGAAACAAAGCAAGAGAAGCATTTAGTGGAGTCATAACATATAAGAAATGAATGAAGTAAACAGAGACATTTTTCACAAAGAATTCTTTATTCCCCAGATTTGCCTTTTTTCACTAGCTATACTTTGTACCTTAAAAAAGTAGAACTTTCCATCTTTCCCTAGAGAGTAGGTCATAATTTATGAATGACAGCTACTTAAATAAGCTCTTTTGGGTTTCCTTAGCAACAAACCTATCCTAATACTTATTGCAATGAGACCTGACAAATTCATGAAGTTATTTCCCCCCCAACATTCTGAGTCAACGAGGTCAGCTTGAAGAGCTGCTGTATTTTTTTTAGGCAACATTCTTCTCTTTGCAGATCACGTTTATGTGCAGCAAGATGACATTTACAGACATCAGCCCTACTTGCTTTTCCTACTACAATTATCCCTTAAAAACTCAATGCCATAGTCTACAATGACAATGAAGTTATTCTGACAAGAAAACAGGCCAAAAAAAAAAAGAAGACAACACATTTCATGGTCAGTAACCCCTTCCTTCTCCAGCTGCCTGTAAGATACAGTATCTTAAAGTTCAGTGTCATTTAAAACAAAATTAACGGATTAAAAATCAATTCACTTAATTCAGCACAAGTACTGTAACTTTTTTCCAGTGCTGAGAGACATAAACATGAGATGCAGTATAATGAATTCCTGTGGTCCACTATTAAGTTACAGTAACATAATACTTTTCAAAAGCATTTGCTTTCTTGTCTAGAAGGATTTTCCTGCAACTGCTGTACTGAACTAAAAAGCCAAGTAGCATCAGCTACTTTTTACACTTACAATAACTTCACAGAACTGAATCTCTCAGATAAACATAACTACCCTTGTTGGGTTGGATTGTTTGGGTTTTTTTTTTGAGAGACTAGCAAATATTTTTGGTTTTCCACTTAAGTCATGCAAGCTCACACTCACATTTTCAGTTGCAAAACATACAGTAACACATAAACCTGTAGGTGTCATTCCCTTAGCAGTTCCTGAGGCTCCACTGTTACATGGCTAGTAAGTTCTGCCTGTGTGCTGTGATCCAAGGCCTCCCCCGCTTCCCCCATCTCTCCTACTTTCCTTTTGTTATACTGATGCCCATCTGACTATGCTGTGAGCTTTCAACTCAGGTAGCTAAATCAGTAGAAATCCAGCCCAGAACAAAACACACACACACCCCAACAAAAGAAAAGCACACATACACATGCACAAAAAACCAACAACAAACCACCCACCCACACAACCTTCTTGCTTGTTTAGCTCCAGATCGGGGATCATGGTTGGGAGGAGTGCAAGAAAAACAGCAGGAGTACGCAACAGGGCAGGGGATACCTTCCTTTCAATGACAGGAACACTGGCTCATGTTGAAACCACAGCTTTAAACATCACTGAGCTTTAGTGCTGCCAAATTCTCAGCTGAAATCAACTGCGTTAGTTAACATACTTCAGTGACTTGAATGTAACTGCATCATTTTAATATTAGGAATCATCATTACAGTTTGTTATGGATGCACTGGTTCCTTTTACTGGTTCAATTCTCCTTTAGGTCAGCAGCAGATTTCCCTTGCATGGGGGTCTGGATCCAGAATCAGGAGACAGAGACGCTTTCTTCCTTTTGCGCCTCATCAAAAAAATCCCAAATTTTCCACCTTGAAACTCACATGACTATGGACTTTTCAAAATTTAAACTGTTTCACTATGGTAAAAGGAAACAGTAGGTGCTCTTCATTAGCCTGATTAAGTCAGTATCTTTAGGCCAGCAAAATGTAAGTTAAGATGGAGCTCATAGTATGTAATCCTGGAGTGGCTCTTTATTTTGAGTTTGTGAAGAGTTAAGGACATCAGGTCCTCAATCTCTAACTGACTAATATTTTTTAAAAGAATATCAGGTATTCTTGAAAGCTCTAGTGGAATTCATAGAGGCTGGACTGAAATCTTTTCCACATGCTTATACAAAAATCATTTAACCTCCTACATGAGACAGGTTTCTGAAGTATCTAACAGCCTTATTCAAGATCTTCAAAACAGAGTTGTATTTCTAAATACCATTCTTTCTGATGGGAAAATGGACATTTTCTAGTCTGAATTTAAGGCCATTGTCCTCATGAATATAAAGCTAAGACGAGGGACATAAACATAAAAGCATCTGTGGATATTTGAGTTATTTAGTAACCTAGGACTAAGATGTAGCATTTTACCTTTCCCTTCCCTAAAAAGCCACTTCTATCATACAGACTAGGAACAATACAATCAAAATCATTAGGAGCATTCTGAAGGTATGAATGAAAGCAGCAGAAGCACATATTTTATCCAAGACAGGCCCTCCATAGTTGATGGCAGTAGATTTAAGCTCGCTCTAACCAATGCAAGCTGCCCTGCTGCAAGCCACTTACAATCTACAAGTTGGGTTTATTAGCTTGGGTTTAGCCCGGCAGTAATGCAATTAGAGGGGGCCAAATGACTGCCTGCAGTCTGCTGCGAAGACACATGCTAAATATCCCAAGTTTGAAATATCCTAGAACTTAATAGCTCTGCAGTTAGTGTGGTTGAGGAAATGAGTTCTTAATTTGTCTGGCTCCAAGAGAATTATTCTTTGGGTTAATTGAGTAGGTGAAGGATTTTTATTTTTTTTAAACCACCCCTCCCAGGAAACATTCCCTCCTTCAGAATTGGAATTAAAATGATCCTGAAAGTGTTGAACAAGGCAGCCACAAACAAAGCAGGTCTAACATTTAAGATCGTGATATTATGACTCTTCCTCAATTTTGCCTGAAGCCCCTGAGCCAGGAAAATGGGACTTTCCTTTAGATCACTAGACCTGGGCTGGTTTGATAGCAAAAGTGAAGGCAGCTTTAGTTTGTGGACAGACAATGCTAGGATAGCCAGTGGTCCGCACAGATAACAAACTAGATTCCCCAGTTCTGGTTCAGCCTACCTGAAGGCCACAGCACAATCTCTGCAGACCCTTAGGCTCAGAGGGACGGGCAGTGCCAAGACAGCACAGCACAACAGCATGAAGCCTGCCCATATTGACTCTGTCCATCCCCATCCCCTTCCTGCAACACAGAACATGAGAAAACAAGCACAAAGACACACCGATCTAGCCAGGCTCACTATTTATCTCTCATGGGCCTCCCTAGGCTCTGCAGTCCAACCTCCAGTCTTAAGGTGCCTGTCTGCATTCACACCGGGACAGCAAGCTCTGAGCATAGTAACAGAGTGAGGAGTTAATAGCTTCCCCTACCTCTAGATTTGTGGCACAGACACAACTATTAAGCCTGGATAAACCTGAGCTGGCTCCTCACAGAAATCCCATGAATCAGTCTGTCTTGCATTCCTCTTTTTTGGAAGGAACCTGATGAGGCATCTGCAGAGTCTCAGAATGACCAGCATGAGTCTGTCAAGATTATTCATCACAGCTCTGTATCTCAGCAAGAAATCCTGCTGCCTCTGCCAGCACAGATCTGCAACCCAGACAACCCGCTGCATGTAACTGTTGGCTAAGCACCAGAGACCTGCAAGTCAGGAGGACAGCATTTGATGTGATACTCTTCTTTAGACTCCATCTAAAGCTCTCTGTACCTTATTTCATAACCGTAAAATGGCAACATCACTTTGTTTTTCCCCAGCCATTTTCTAACTTACCTAGTCCTGTACAGTTAGGAGCAGGAATGAAGCCCTGTGCCTATGGTGACTGATACAGCATGCACAGCTTAGTGTGAGCCGGCAGAATTATTCCTCCTCCTCCTGTATGCCTGGCTGGAAGGAGCTGGGCTTATCCCCAGGCCCCTTAGTTGAACGGTGCTGCCACAGATGTTGCTTTCATGCAGAAGGATGGGGTCTGAACTTTCACTGAGACTTCCAGGATTATCTTTAGGTATTTGAAGATGGGCTTTAACGTATTACACTCTCAAGTGTCTCACGTGACAGGGTAAGCAAAGATGTAGGCTGAGGAATGAAACACCAGATGATCCTTTCCTTCTCACTTTACCTGCCCCTGTTATGCTGAAAATAATGTATAGTGGCATTTTTCACAGGAATCTAATGAAAAATTCCCTTTTTTCTTTCAGCTACGATGAATGCGTGGGGCCAGGAGCAACACAAATATACATTCCCACAGATGATCCCCCCCCATATTCTCTTACGGACCCTTGTCAAAGAAATGAAATATCTATAAACATTAGCCTGGAAGAGGAAACAGCATCTGGGACTACAGGACAGGCTGCAAATTATGCAGTCAGGCTGCAGGACTTGCAGCAGCCCATTTCATCCATCTCTCTGTCATCTCTCACTCTGGAGGCTGCTCCCCTGTACGAGACAGTGGTGTGTGAACAGAATATCCCCATCCCACTTGTTCCAATGGAAGTACTAAAAAATTCTTCCACTGACTATCAGACACTCCTGAACCAAATCCTGTGAATGAAAGTGGCTCTTTCCTTCAGTTCTTCTGAAGAACTCCGACCAATGAAAACATTTAAATAGAAGAATAAAACCTCTGAAAGTTTTATCTATTTTATAATCTTTAAACAGGGATGCAATGGGATTTTATTTTTTACAGACCATTTTGAAAGTTTACCTTTTTGTGCTTCAAAGTGTTCCATGACATCACACAGCATAAAAAAGCAGCAGTGACAAGCAGTGCATCCAACCTTTTTGAAGCATTTCAAAACACATTGAAATCAGCCACTCCTAATGTAGATACATGCTATCCAGTCAAGCCTACTTGTTGGTTTTATGATACTTTACATGTTTTAGAACAGAAGGAAAAAGAAGAGCATTTTGTTGTCTTTGTAGGTATCACTAGTACATTTCATTTAGTGTCTTGGCAACACAGCATTTTTAAGTAATTCTTCATCTAAATGTGTGTTTCAGTAGAAAGAACACTACCTGCAAAACATGACTATCCATACCATACAGGAGCACGTAAAAAAAGTATTATGATAGTCACATTTTTCATTTGGAAAACCTGGCCAGTATCAGGCTTTCCAGACCATTGCAAAGCCTGCTGTACGTCTTCCTCAAAAGAAACTGGTGACAAGCGATGGAGAGGTGGAAACAGATCCCCAAACACCAATTGGTTTTGCCTGTGGAAGCCATGCTGCAGCTGTGTGCAGGCCTGGGAGCCCTTTGTAAAGATATGCCATAGCCAAGGGAAAAGCAGCGTCTGGAATCCCAGAAGATGCTTCATGCCAGTTCCATTGCATGGCTGCATTTTCAGGCACTAACTGGTCTCTGTCTTTAGAAAGGAACCTGTAGTGCTACAAAGGACCCTCACCTCTAGTAATTGCATTAGTGTGATGTAAATAATAAATGCTGGACCTGGCACGCACAGTAACAGAACCTCACTTTGTGCAGGAACCTTTTCTTAACAAGCATGATCCTTTTCACAGGAATTTTGCTACCCAGAGATCTAGTCTTTGTTCATAGACCTGGACTTCTCACACATTCATGGGATAAATGCACACAACTTGGAGTTGCACACTGGTAGGAAAAGTAGAGGTAAACTGCAGGTGTGAGAGTTTAATCTTAAATGGTACACAAGGACCCTACCTCCACATAAGGACTACATCCTCAACCAGTACTACTAGTTCAGCAGAGTTATCAGAGGCTCATCTCCACTAAATCTCTTAAGAGATATTTTCACTTTAAAAAATTACACTGATAAAATGGGCTGCATTTTATACTAAAAATGAGTATAATAAATATATAATTGTGTTTAAAAGGAAGCATCATCCAAATTATTAAAATTGCACTTACATTTTCTGTAAATACTAAATAATTTTCAACTGTAATCATCATTCAACACTCCAAAGATTGACACAATTATAATTAATACTTAGATGGGAAGCAATTATATGGTTGTTACTGCTGTATAAATTATAAGATCACTGAGTCATATGCACATGATGAGATAAGGTAAGTATGCATTTTTTGCTAAGTAACTGAGAGTAAATATGTATTTTGCTAGAAGAACAGAAATCTTTTGTAGTTCAGCAAGATTTTCAGTATTCTTAGTATACCCAAAGGAAGAAAAATTCATAACTTTGCACTGCAAAACTGCTGGCAAGCATTGCCAGAACATAGGCTGTATTTCACATTTGTAACACACAGTTATTCCTCTGTATAAAGTACTAGTGTAAAACAGTTTTGTGGCATGCAATAAGAGAAGCAAAATACTATCTATTAGGGGGCAGAAATGAAAACCCACATAGAAATGTGCCAGTCAGATTTACTAGCAGGAAAATAAAATGTGAAGGAAAACACAGAGGTTTATTTATGCAGAACAGGACATGCTTTCATAGCTGTGTCTTCCTGCAGCTCTTGGAGGCCTGCCTAGAACAGGGTAAGGCACTGGGACCAAACCCTGCCTACTTCAGGATGCTACTGGGGAGTGAGGGAGGAAATCTAATAATCAAATACTAGAAGACAAATGTGATCTTCCCCCGCCCCCCCTTCCCTGAAAGTGAGTCTCCCTTACCTGTAGCATAGAAAACCTGAGGGTTCTTCTGAAGACAAGCAGACTTTCCACATCTGGTAGGGAAGCATCTACTCTGTCACAGATGTTTACAGTTTCTGTGCATTTTGGGAAGTCCTTTCAACCTGCTTGGCTTTTCACCAGACAACAGGAACTTTGTGACCTTTCAGTAACTTTCTATATACAGCTTACTAATTTTAAGTAGGCCTCTGATGAAAGTGGGAGATTTTTCTTTTACCTCATGATATAAATGCATTACTATGGAAAAATTATCAAAGTCTTTCTCCTTTGATAACAGTTACACATTGCTGTCTGGATTGTATGTAGCAGCATTACTTACAAATGTTTGTCTACTCCCTCTTGTGGTATACTGCTTTATAAAGACAAGTCATCTAGTTATCACACCTTGCAGAGTCCACTCATCCATCAAAATAATCCCAGCTACTTTGTCACACAGGTATGGAAGCCAACCAAAACATATACTTCCATACAGTTCCAGTTTTCTAAGCTGCCACTAAATGCATAGGTTATGTCATTCATTAGTAAAAAAAAAAAAAACCAACAACCACACAAACTGAATTAAAAGTAGAGTATGCTACCTTCAGTGATACCTTACCATGATCAATTGCACGAGCGGCTCAGAATTTTCTACTCTTGTTATCTTTTTAACTAGGTGACTTCCAACTAAGTTGGGGGAAAAAAAGCTTTTAAATCCAACCCATATACCTCTGCAAACAGACAATATTAGAAAGAGAAGTTTATAGCACTAAAGCTGCTCTAACAGCTTCTGCTGCTGCTGCTACTACTACTAGAACAGCATTGAGATTTCTTATAATGATGCAATAAGAACATGTTGTCATTGCTTGGAGAATATTTAATATACTGGATAAATCTCAGCAAAGTTGACAGAGTGACTCCTGATGCTTCTCTTAAGAAATTCATATCAGATTTTATCTTGAACTCTCACATAATTTTAAAGCCAGTCCTAAAATAGGCTTAACACAGGCCTTTTTCATTTATTACAATTAATATAAAAAAGAAATTGGACATGCTGTTTCTTGCTATGTGATAATACTGTATTACTGTAGTTATCTCTTTTGCTTCAATTTTTAGTATTATGATCTTTACACAAAACTTTTAGTAAAGAACATTCATGTATTCAATACAGCTTCTGTGCTTTTTATTGCGTATCACCTTGTTACTTACTACTCCTGTTAATCAGGCAACTAAGCAACTGTCAACTAAGCAACGTCATTCAGCCACTAACATTTAGGCTTTCCATTGGTCAGAGATCATAGGAATAAGCAGCCATCAGAGCTGTCAGGTCTCTCCTGCTTAGGTGGACGAGAGCAGTGTGTGCCCAGCCAGGCTCATACCGGCTCAGCAAGAGCGGGAAGGGAAGAGTCTGCAACACTGTTGCAGTGAAAACTGTAACCCTTGGAAATAACTCTCCAGCATTTTAAACCCTCACTAACACATTGGTATGTTCCTCTGAAAACTACTAAGGTCAGGAGACTGGAAAATAGATCACATCACTGAGGAAAAAAGAGGAAAAGCCAGGAATTAACAGGCTAGTCTTTGCAGAAATATTCAAACAGATAATTTCTTAGGACAGCAAGATAAGTAATAGTGTATTTCCTGAATCAAAATCACATCCAACTGATCTAACTAGTCACAGTAAAGTCTGACAAATCATTCCCCTCAAACTACAGAAATACACTCTACTTACATAACTACAGACATCTGTAAATTAAAATAACATAGGAGAAAGTATTTTATTAATTGCTCTGTGTTAGTTTGAAAGGATGTGTCAGGTGGAATCACCTGTGCTCTACTGAAAATACTGAGTGCTGCTGGATTTGAGTTTCAAAAGAGAGAATGGACCTATTAAAATCAAGTTACATAAATCTAGGAGAGGCAGGAGTACGTAGGCGAGCAGGACAGGAATTTGAAGAGAAAGAAACAGCCTGGAAAGAACAAGATGCAATTCAGTGAACACAAACAACAGTTCCTGCACTTGAGAAATGTAAGCTCAAATTCACAAATATGTGACACAGGTGACCTGTTAGATGGCTACAGGAAAACCTCTGAGAGACAGACATATACCAGCTAACTATGAGCCAATCACATCTTAATACTAGGAAAAAAAACCCTACAACAGCCTGGGAATATAAACAGTGTTATTATTCTTAAAGCATTCAAAAGCACTCTCCCCTTACTACTGCTCTGTCAGGAAACTGAGTCCAGGCTGAGGCCGTACAAGTCAAGGAGGCTGACAGGCATGACTGCCTAGAGAAAAGGGCCAAGAAAGTTAAAAGACCCAGTTGTTATTTTTCTTGGTTTTGCATGCCAGAAAACAGAAGACTGCTCTCCATTTTTCTGTAGAAATAATAGAATTGATGGGAAACAGACAATTAGTATTTTATATATTGTAGAGTAAATCCATGTGTTACCAGGAACAGAAAGGTCAAGTTTCAGTTGTCTTCTAGTGGAACTTTCCACATCCTTTCTTTATCACTGTCTGACAGTGCCCGACCCTGCTTCAATACCTGGCAATTTGCAGTTGTACTTTTTTGTCACTTAGCAGCTTTCCAAACCCTAGATTGTCTGCCAGTACCCTCCGGGAAAAGAAGCTTCTCTTAGCCTAGGCCACATTAGTATCCCACTGAGAACTACATGTTTTCTATCACCAAGCTGTTGTCATAGCAAAACTTTCAGTGAAAATACCACCCCAATTATATCCAAACATCTCCAGCTCTTAACTCCACTGAAGTGATGTCCTACACCCAAAGTGGGAATTCTGGATAGATCAAAAACTAAACCTATGTTTGCTGAATCCCCAACAGCAACTCATGCATTAAAACTTCTTCTCAGCTAGCAAAGTTCATATTCATTTCCCTTTTTCTCAGCTCACTGAGCTCATAAGCATACAATAAATTCACAGCTCGGAATTCAGACAAGTCTGCATTCGTATGTATTTTCATTTCCATTAAAGCAAGAAAAAGTAACAAACAATAGCTTCCATATCCAACAGAGGCACAAACAAGTTAAAGTTTTAAGGAACCTAGAAGTACCCATGGTGGTCCGTTCATGTTTTGGGTCCAATGTCTTAATTCTATTTATTCTCCTGCATCTCCTATCCATATTGTTTCAATAATCCTTCTCTGCCCAAATCAACTCAACCACAATGAAAAAAAAAAAGAAGAGTCACGTATATAGTTTGATGAAATTCACTGGCTATTGGCATCATGTCTTTTGAACTCCAGACAAATAGCAAGAGTTTCCATGCACAGCTGAAGCAGCTATTCCTTTCTAAGGAATTCATCTTCTCTCCTGGGACTAATGACCAGGCATTTTGTCATGCCAGTCTTTATCAAAAAGACTTTTTTTTTTTTTTAAGACTCCTCTGTTACACTCCAAGTGAACCTAATACATTAGGAGAGACTTGGCTTTAATTTCAATTCAAGTGACAATGAAACAGTGGAAAAAAACCCGTAAAAAATGTTTATTTTGCCACAGCTTTACTCCTAGCAAGATTTTATATTTCTGCAAGAGACTGGCATCAGTAATAAACAAAATTAATACAACCAGAACAGTGAAACTTCTTTGCAAAACTTTTCAAAATTTCATTGAAGAAAGAAGAGCAAGATAGGAGACGTCACAGCTTAGGGAACTGTGACTACCTTCCAGGCACCTGGGTCATGGGAGAGTATTCTGTCCTGTTGGCAGTGCTGGGATTAGTACCACACTGTCATGGTTTAACCCAGCAGGCAGCTAGAACAACCACACAGCCACTTGCTCACTCTCCCCACAGTGGGATGGGGGAGAGCATCAAAAAGAAAAAAGGTAAAGCTTGTCCTATTAAACTATCTTTATCTCAACCGACAACAAAGGAATAGAATAATAACAATAAATTGAATATACAAAACAAGCAATGCACAGTACAATTGCTCACCACACTGAACCAATGCTCAGCTCATTCCTGAGCTGTCCCCCTCCCAGCCAACCCTTGCAGTTATATACTGAGCATGACATCACAAGGTACAGAATATCCCTTTGGCTAGTCTGGGTCAGCTGTCTTGGCTGCATCCCAACCAGCTTCTTGGGCACTTACTGCCTTCTCTTCGGCAGGCCAGAATGAGAAGCTGAGAAGTCCCTGAATGCATGACAACAACTAAAATATTAGTGCATTATCAACATTATTCTCATACTAAATCCAAAACAGCATTGTACCAGCTGAAACCAGGACATACCTACCCACCAAGGAGATTATTAGATGTCCCCTCTCAGCGAACAGACTTTTAAAATATTTGGTCCCTCAAAACACAGAGCATAAATCCCATCCTTGCAAGCTGTTCTAGGAGATTAATTCACAGAATAAGAACGCAGTGATAGCTAGATAAATGAGACAACTTGGTATTGACTATATTATGCAAATATGCTTTACTGAAAAGCAAAACACTCAGAAGAACTAGCAGCAATTCAAGATTCCCTGTATTATTCTACTAAAATGTACCAGACTTTAACAAAATACAGTTATTCTATACTTTAACAAGAACTGCAAAGGTTAAAGCATCCAACACACCCCCACCCCCATGGGAGCAGGTGTGCTGAAACATGAAATCTAACCCGCTCATTTGGGTCAATAAAGTTTTGCATATGGCAAGAAGAGAGCTGAGCTGCCTGCAGGCACCCTACTAAGAGCACAGCCAAGCTTGCCTGTGTATGGATGCACATATGGTAGGGGAGGAAGCTCAGACATTGCAGCAGATGGCCAGATGGCCTCATTTTAACATGTGGTGGTAGTATGGGGATTTGTCCCCCCTTCCCTCTTGGCTAGATCAGCATTTTTTTATATAGCAATTATCCACACACAAATTCTGCAAAACTATTTCCTAATGACATTTCTCTTGGAATGATGATCAAAAGCATATGGTTTTGGTAAGCCTCCTTGCCTAGAAAGTCTGAGAGAAAACCAGTTTGTTTGCCACACCGCACAGCTGCTTTCCACAGGAAAGATGCAGGACTACAGTCAAGCAAGCCTGAGAGTTCCCTCAATCGGAAGGAGCCATGCATTCCCAGCAGTTCAGGGTGAGACAGATATTAATTTAAAAATCATGTAATGAAGACAATCAAGAAGATGAACCATTAAAAAAAAAAAAATCAAGTCAAATTCACACCTGCAAATTTAAGTCAGCAGAGACATCACTGAAGACAGCAGCCCAGCTGGTCAACAACAAAAAGTAAGGCCATCGGAGGCCTATGCCACCACTAATTTGCAAAGGCACACAGGTATACGACAGCGTAGCAGCATAGGAAGTGACTCTAAAACTCAAATTCAAGATTAACAAAGTCATTGGGATCAAAGTCAGGTTTGCCAGCTGCTGGGACTGACCTCCACTTCAAACCTTTCTCGGGAAACACGTCAGCCACCGCAGCAGATGACACGTCCCTTTCACCTGATTCCAACCCAAACCTAACCCAGGATTTCAGAGCCAACATACAATAAAAGGAATAATAAACCAGTCACAAGGAACGTGTTATGTCACTGAGCTTCGCTGTGCTGCCCCACAGCACAATCCCTGTCAGGGCGGCTGTCACCCTCACTCCTGCTCTTCAGCCCTGGGCTCCGCCCACCCAGGAGGATAGGTGCCCACAGAGGACACCTGCCCCGCATCTTGCGGCTGGACAGAGAGCAGCCAGGCCCCGGCAGAGGGAAGAAGCAGGAGGAGGCTCGGGGAGGGCGTAACACAGCGCTGCCAGAGCCGCGGAGCCGAAACGAGAACCCTTACCTCAGCGCGGTGCCAGCAGCTCAGCCGCCCTCACACGACGACGACGCCACGCGCCCGCGTTAAGGCGAGGCGCGCAGCGCTACCCACCTCCCCACGCGACGCTAGCACCGCCCCCTCTGCCCTCCCGCCTTTCGCTTTCAGTTCGCCGGGGCGCCCTCCCCTCGCCCTGACTGACATGGCAAGACACCACTGACCGCCCGGCGTGCCGGCGCAGCGGCCAATGGCGGGCCAAGCGGCGCCGCGATCGGGCGGCCAGGCAGTTCGGGCGGCCCGGCCGGTCTGGCGCCGCCA
>VZTU01006248.1:0-14819 GCA_013400835.1 Zapornia atra | reverse complement strand
TAATCAACTTAGTGTTTAAATCTATGCTTTATTTTCAGTTTGAAATTCTGTAGCTTTAACAACCAGCCTTTGAACATCTTTACAACTTTGTCCACAATGTTCTTTATGTGGATACTTACAGACTAATCAAATCTCCACATATGTTTTACCTCTGCTGAATCAAATAAAATGAAATACTGAATTCATATGGGGACATGTAAGAAAAAAAATTATGTCTGAACCCTGATGTGAAAAAGATTTTACAAAGGGAATCTAGAAGAGCAGCAGTTATAGCCATGTTTAAAAATTGGGTCACTACCTCCTTGCATTATTCTTCTGTTTGTATAGTCAGCTTTAATTCTTTTTATTCCCTGGATTTGTAATGCCACACTTGGTCTGAATTGTTTGTTTGCACCCAGCTTACCAAGCAATCTAGAGAGCTCCAAGTAAGTAATCTATTTTGCTCATTATTTATTGCTATACCCAAATTTATGTCACCTGAAAATACTCCCAGTAATGATTTTCCGCTTCTATTTTTTTACTCCAGGTCCTTGTTAAAACTATTTAATAATGATAGATATGAACCATGACCTCTCTGGAATTCCACTGAAAGGAGTTTTTGAGCTCTGATTGTTCATTTTATGTGATATTTTGGGATCTAATACTCAGTATTATTTTCATCTGTACAAAGTAAGCTATATTAATTATTAAAACCAACACTACAACTTTCTCTTCCCCTACTTCTTAGATAAGTTTTCTAACTTCTTGTTACAAGACCATTTTTAATCACCCAACTGCTGGCCAGGTCTTTGAAGTTTTTGTTTGCGTACCATAGCATCATGCTTCCCAAGCTACAACGACTCATGCATTAAAAATTAATTTTGTCTACTTCACAATTTCTGATCATAAAACAGTCTTAATTTCATTTATATGAAGAAAAAAGAAAGCTATGGGACAACTATTTTATACACTTTTTCAGCTTTCTTCAGATGCCTTTAGTTATCCAGAAGAAGTAATGTGCCAGTTAGAATTATGAAAAGTGCCAAAGGAAAATTTCATCCTGGCCATTCCATAGAAGCAGAAAGAAACAGGGATGGAGTGTCCAGAACCAACAGTTATGGTAATCATCAAGGGTAGTATATATAAAGACAAGATCTGGAAAATATAGCCTTAGACCAGAAGAGGCAGAAGTCACCTCCTTCCTCATCACTATAAAAGTTCTTTTTACGGCCAGTTCAATTACACCAAAAACATGCTTCAGCTTCAGGTCATAGTGAAAAAAAAAAAAAAGAAAAAAAAAATCACATTAAAAAGATAGGTACAGCAACCCTTTGAACAGAACAATTATGTCAAACTTGAGAGACTGGACACCAATCAGCAATGTGATAATTGAATCCATTGCTGCAGACAAAATGCTGTAGTAAACGTTCAAGAGACAGGGAACGGAGAGGGGAGGGAGAAAAGAAAGAGGGAGATATTCAATTTGATCACATTAGAATTGATTTAAAGATTGTTTGGGAGCTACTTTCATTTTCATTTTAATATTATTAGGAAATAGCAGCATGTAACAGGCTTTGACACTGAATGCTATGCTTTGCATCAGTTGCAGAAGTTGCCTGGGGAAGCAGGGGGGAGTAGGGAGGAATTGATCAAATTCTTTCTTTTTTCATATGGGAGGGGAAAAGTTGTGTGACATTTACAAAGTCATCTGTCACCTGAACAATGGGCTAGAAGTTCCTACATTTCATGTTTTGTATATTTTTTCTATTTTTTCTTTTTCTTCTTTTTTTTTTTTTTAACCCATACACCACTGGTTTTGGGACCTGAATTAAAAAGAACACTCTATTTACCTTCAGTGATGAAAGTCAGTTCCTTCTACTTATTCATTTACTGTTTGTCTCTCTAACCATTCTTTCTTTCACTCCTTCAGTGGTATTGTTCTCTCTCCATCTCAAATCCATTGCCTGTATGTTTTCAGATGAAAACATGGGAGTTCATAGCTGGACCGCTACTAACCTAACAGCTTCTCACAAAACCTTGTCAATAGATGTTAAAGCATTTTACAAATAATTCCAATAATGGGATTTGAGATTTATGACATGTCTTGTTTTGGGGTTTTGATTTTCCTTTTGATGAGGAATCTGACAGAGAAGGACATGGAGTGTATTGACTGGTGTTAAATGGTGAAATAACAGTCCAACAGGAATTGCTGTATCCCAATTCTGTGCTCTACATCAGAGACTATGAACATACCTGTAAATATAACAAACAATACTATTGTTTGACTTTATGCTTATAAGGAGGCTTCCTTTCTCTTTTTTTTTTTTTAGTTGCTAATCTTTTTTTTTTTTTTCATTTATTTAATCCCAAATCCAAGGACAGGCTGTACAGTGATTCACTATTAAAGGCTGATTAGTTTTACACTGCTGAGGGAGGAAAAAAGGTGACTAAGGATGTTGGTAGATATGTGATATGGATCTATCAGAGCAGAGTATTTGGAGAGCCTAAAACACCAAGGGATGAGCCCAGGTGGGAGGAATATGTCACTATGCAATACTTCAGGTTCTCCAATCTGTTTTATTTTGCTGTTCTTCACGTCTTCTTAATGCAGAGGGTTGCCACACTGTCCCTGATGATTCACCTGTACACCTTTACTATTTGGACTGAGGAACGAGAATTTCATTTCTTCTCCCATTTGGAGGCTACAGAGACAGCAACAGTGGGAATGGAGAGGATCTGGGATGGAACAGCCCTTTCTCTAACTTCTCTCCTTGGCTGACAGATAGCTGGGAGAATGCATAGGATTGATGGCCCCCACAAAAATCTTGAAATGAGTACAGCACAGGTTGCTGGAAGTTTCTGAAAGGCATTAATCTCTCCTTTCCTCAAATATGGCATCTAGGATATCAGATACACTCATGAACCCCCACCAGAGCTTGTCTGCAGTGGCTTCTTGATCTAAATGCGGAACAGCTTCTTCGGTGATAACACTGTGCATGGCAAGCAGGATAAGAAATCAGTCGGTTTACGGATCGATGGTACATTGCCAGTCGCATCCCAGCCTGGGGGAACATGCATGTTTCTGTTAAAGTCAAACACCTTCCCAGAGGGAGCCTACATGTCTCATTTTCTCGTGGAAATCATATGTCTCATCAGTGCAGTAATTCAGTATGTCTCAAATATTTCAGATTAGACAGGACAGCTATAATCTTTTTCTTTTTCTTCTTTCCCAGAGGAGGGAAATTGCTTGATTTGCTGAGCTGTGTCTGTGTCTGTTTCTCTATAGGTACTTATGTGAAAAAATTATTGAGGTAGAGTTGAGTTTTGCAGTTGGCTTTGAATGCACTTTGTTTGAAAGCATTGGCCAGAGCAGAAAAACAGCATAATTTGAAGGAATTCACTGGTTAGACAAGTTATGAATACAGGGACCTTTCACATTATTATTGCAATGACTCATATATAGAATGCTAAGTTCTTAATTATAAACCAGATACCTGGAAATCATAGAAAATACAACCAAAAACCCAATCTATTTTTTTCAGTTGCTGACAAAGTATATTTTTCTTTGCTGGATGACATTGCTACCAAGTTTATATCCATGCCTAGTTTTAATCTTTCTCACACTTACCTTGGTTTAACTAAGAATCGTCAAGTATTTAGTGATCAGGTAAATATTGTCAGGACTGGTATAGCAAATCAAATCATAGGTTGAACTCATTATAAAGGTAGGCTTTGTTTTGAAAGTATCACCTGGAGAGGACAGCATATTGGAGCCATGCAACACTAACCACTGCGATAGAAGGAAGCACAGCCTACTCTGTTTGAATTCTGTTTTTCCCCTTATGAGTTTGAAACAAAAATGTTATGCCTTACCTTCTTGCCTTATAGCAAAAGCTAAGGCACTTAAATTCTATTTGGGTGGACTCCTGTCCTTAGCAGTTTTCCAGGCAGTTACTGTGTTGTTTTGTTGTTTGTTTTTTTGGTTTTGTTTTGTTTTGTTTTTTTTTTAATTCTGAGTGCCAAAGCTAGTTTGTTGGGTTTTTTGTTTGTTTGGTTTTTTACCAGTTGTAATACCTGGGATCATAGCTCTGGGCTGTGCTTCCACTGCAAAGGGCAGGTTCCTGATCTTAATTCCACTGACTCAGTCAGGATAAACCATGTTGCCCTGCTAGCTACTGCAGTACTGCACTAGTTTAAAATCTTTGACTGAGGTATCTTGAGCAATTAGTTTTCAATTATAGAATCTTTAGAGCAGCTCTGTGATCAGTATTAAACTAAGTGAGTGGTAAGAATCATTCCCTGGACTTAAATGAGAGCTAGTGTCTGGCTGAGCCACGATGAGCTCTGATTCAAACGTCACCAATGCAGAAAGAGTTACATGAAGTTTATGTTCTTCTAACCCAAACTGAAATCTATCCATCTGACTTTATTCTTATAAAGAGTCAATCCTCTTTGTGTTTACAGTTCAGATGACATCTTTCCCATCTGATGCATTGCTTCTGCACTGAATTACTGTCTTTCAATAGCCCAGAATTAGCTAAGACTCTCTCCTTCAAAGCTCATTACAATTGTTGTTACAAACCTTATCTGCAGACACACCAAGTGAATGTAATCATTTATGCTTCTAACACTCTGCATTTAAAAACACTATAAATAATTATCATTGGATTAAATAACTGGAGCAAAGGCTGTTGGAGATAAGTTTTTACAGCTCTGGGTCAAATCTGTTGTAGGTGTAAATTGAGGAATAAGTTAAGAACTACACTAGCTAAACAGTGGAGCCAACCTTGCCCAGTTCCTGAGAGCAGCCACAAAATCCTCAAGCCAGCTGTTCAGTCTGGTTTATCACAAACCACTGCCTTTGATCAGAAAAGAGGGGCTGAGATGTGCTGAAGTTTATTAACTGCAGGTGTAACATCCAAGTGTGCTCTCCTCAGAGGAACTTCACAGTCTGTGGTGACACCAGTGGGATTACAGCGGCAATACATGTGGCCCACCGCCTTTCAAAGCCATCATGTAAATACCAAATTTCATTTCCAATAATGACACTTCAGGTAGATTGCTAAAATGGGTTACCCACAAGGGAGGATCTGGAGATGTTTATAGCTTAAAATCTCAGTTTCTTGCCCATGTTTTTCATGCTCTTTTATCATGGCTACACGCTTTCTATTTGCTGCTTCTCCCTGTAGTAAAATCTCTTCCCTCAATTTACTCCCTTGAACCTCATTTTCTGCTATTTTAACTTCTACTCTTAGCACTATCTATGCTTCATCAATAAATCTCGCCTACTCATTTATCTCCCTGAGAATCTCAGTTCCTATTCCTATCACTTTTGCTCTCTACCAAGAGGTCCTTTTCTAGTTTGACATTCCAGCACACTTAATCACAACACAGAAAAGGGAGATGCCTTCCTTCAGTGTGGTTGGCACAGCGCAGAGAAAAATGTGTTGCCAACAATGGCAATGAATAAACCTTTCCAATGATCATTATCTTGATGAAGTGATATATTTAACACATGCCAGAGGCTTTAACCCACCTCAGAACATTATTAAGGCATTGGCGAAATTGGAGGTGGCACTTGAGTTGTCAGACTCAGGTTATCTCTGCTCTGGAGGGAACCTTTTTATAAAAGTAAAACCTGCAGATTTTTACGAAGTGCTAACACTTTAGCCTCCCTTTCCAGATATTGCTTCCCATTTGGACCCATAAGGCACACAAAAACACAGCTACATATTGAATATCTCCTGAGGTAAACATGCCATTACATTCAGTACATTATTTAAGCTTCCCTCTTGTTTTAAATTATATGTCTGTATCTAGCTCAGGTCCACAGTAATTCCATTTTATACACAGTTTGAAACTCACTATACATGGTTTTGCAAGAAAAAAACAGCAAAGAGCTGGCCTTTATATTTGCACAGTTTAAAAAAAAAAACAAGCACTTATAGATCTGCATGCATTTGTGTATAAGTGTATTTCCCTTATCATCAGCACTCTGGGCTGGAAAAGCTTGGCAAGTAACATCACATATTCCATTTAGGAAAAACCATAAGCTTCAGGAGGTTTTGGATGGGTGATGCACACTCTGCTTTCAACTGAGTTTGACCAGTGAGTCGTTCTCAAATGTTTGTTGCTTGTGCACAAAATCTTCTTAGGTGTTTTCAGAGAGCACAATTTGTATTTATTAAAGATACTTCACTCCTTTAGCTGGCACATCTGTAAATAAATAGTGTGTGTTTGGGACAACACAGAGCTGTTGTGTTAAACTGATGCAAGAGATACTGCATGGAGTCTGAGATTTGTTTTTCATTTATTGTATAAAAACAAGAAAAACAAACCAAAACAACCTTACTTATGGATTTTGGAAGCCATAAGAATGAGGAGAAACACACCTGAATCCACTGTGATGAAAGGAAGTTTGTACATATATAAAGGAAAGAAAAAGATTATATTGCTGCAATATGCAGGATCATTGGCGTTTTAAAAGGGGGATATTTACCTAACACGGCAAACGTAAGCCTAAATCTAGGTTAAAAAATTACCAAAAAAAAAAAACCCCGCAAACCAAACCAAACAAACAAGCCCTTCCACACTTTTTTCCAGCCCCGTTTCTGCCTCCTTTGTTCCCGGAGCCCGCACCGGCCCGAGACAGCGCGCAATAGTCAGAGACATCTAGTGGAGAACACAGACATTGCCGCCAGCGCCGCGCTCCCGGCGCCGCTGCCCCCGCGCCTTTAACGTATCCCTTTCTCCCAGTCCCGTCGAGAGGGATACTAGGGATTCGCCCTCTTGAAAGAAACCTTTTTTTTTCCCCAGTCACCAAACTGCGGGTGATGTTTCAGAGCTCCCTTCCTGTAATTCTCTCCTGTGAAAGAAGTTTGGGGCTCCTCTTTCTGCCTCCTTGATCTGTGCTTTTGCTTAATACATCCCTGTCTCATCACTCGCAATGCGTTTTAACAAGCCAACAAAAAGACAAAGGCAACATTGAAGCAGTTGATACTTATTTTCTCTTACCCCGAAAAACAAAACAAAATAAAACAAAACCAAAAAACCCACCAAAAAAAACAAAACCAGAAAAAATACCAAACAAAAAAACAGTGAGAGTTTTGCACTGTGGGACAGTCAGGGTTACTGTCATAACAATAAAAATAACTTTTGGTTTCCTACTCTGTTTTACTTTGAAAATGTCTGTTTTTACCAATGAGAAGAACAAATAAAACCAGTGAGATTCTTTTCTCCTTCTCCTCCTTCTCCTCCTCTTTCTTTTTTTCTCCTTCTTCCTCTCAACCTCATCACCTGAAAATTCTGCAACTTATATGTTAAGGTTTTGTTGTGTTCTGAGGTTTTGGGTTTTGTCTGGTCTTTGTACAACACAATTTGCTAAGGCCTTGCCTACCCTTGGCAAGCTAGTTGTTGATATAAGCTTTTCGACTATATATATAATTAACCCTAAATATTCTGGTTTTCAGTTCTATTTTGCACATTCCTCACAGGATATAAATTTATGGAAGTTTTTTTTCAGTGTTAGAGGTACTATGATTATGTCTAAAACACACAAATAAAAGCATACATTTTATTGTTTTGAAAAGAAAAAAAAAAAGGCAAAACAACAACGAAACCAAAGATCAAAGAGCCCTTCAGAAAAAGAGGATTTTTCTCCTTCCTTCCTAAAGAATTCCTTTTGCAATAAAACAGCGAAAAAAGTGGAGAGCCCCTTCTACATTGGGCACCTTGCTTGTATTGGAGGAAAATAAAGAGAGAGCTCCAGAGAAAGTGATGCTCTGAGGAATAGGAATGCCTTGTTTGAAGTAAGTGGCACAGACATACAAATTTCAGTCTAGATAAATCCCTACTCTCCTTTAAAGCAAACTCCAAAATCACTCAGAAAAAACATACTCTAGTCCAAACCAAGTCAAGACAGCAAGCAAACACACTCCAGAAAACACGAGGCAATTAGACTCCTGAAGTCAGTTTAAACACAAGCACAGCTGATCAACAAACACTCCCTCCCCCTTTCAGAAAACAAACGCAGGAGCCAGTCACAGGAGAATCAGCCCTGTCCCACAGCTCCGCAGAGGAATGTGGGCCATGTCTCTTGGTGCATCTGGCTTCCTGATTGGGAGAGGTATAACTTTGCTAATTACAGTTCTCTATATGCTTTTCCTATTATTGTAATTGCTGTTTCATTTGGGGAAGAGGGGAAGGGAATATGAGAAGTAGCTTTGCAAAAGAAGTACCTGGGGTGGTCCTTATTGACTGGTTGGCAGTGAGAAAACAATGTAATCTTGCCGCTAAGAAGGCAAATGGCCTTCGGGGCTGCATCAGGCAAAGCATTGCCAACAGCTTGAGGTAAGTGATCTTTCCCCCCTGCTCATCACTGTTGAGACTCAACTGGAATTCTCTACTTCCCATGATGTAAGAGACATGGTTACATTGGAGAGGGTCTAGCAAAATAACATCATGAAGACAGCCAAGTGTTTGGAGAACAAGATGAACATGGAGAGGCTAGTGGAGATGAGTCTGTTCACTCTGGAGAGAAGATGACTAAGGGGATATATTTTTCTGTGACTTTGACAACCTCACATATACTTAGATAACTACGGAGTCGGATTATTCTTGGAGGTGACAAATGAAAAAAGGAAAGGTAATAGAATTTACATATCTCTCAATTTCTTCATCAGAGTAGAGTACTCGTCTTTACTTTCAGACATTTTCCTTTCTCCAAGGTGAATAACTGCTGAGCTAAATGGAGATGGGTAAGGCCAGGGTGCATAGGAGGGCCCCCAAACCAGGAAATTGAAAGTTTACAATGTGGGGTTCCCCAGGCTGTCTAGTGCTTTGTCTGCTAAAATTCCTTCTTTGTGTTTCAGATTAAACTTTCTGAAGAAAAATGTGTTGTGCACAGACACCACTAGCAACAGGGCAACATCTGTACTAGATATAACAGACTGCACTCCCTAATAACATGTCATGAACTACAACACTGTTTATTTACAAAAGAAGCTTTAAAAAAACCTTGCATGATCTAACTGAAATATTCCTGTGGTCCTCTAAGAAGCAAAAATGTCTCTCATAAGCAGGCAAGACAGGATTCCACTTTACTTAACACATTACAATCCCAAACTTACACTGAAGGCTAAAAGTCCTTTTTCCAGAATGAACACTGTAGGGTCAGTCATTAAAGCTAAGGAAGAAATCTTGTGTCTTTATTTTCCAAATTCCTTTTCTCTGACCTTTTTATAGGCTTAAAAAATCTGTATTGTGACAAAACTCAGATAAATGAACATTCACAGAGCTTTTATACTAGGTTTAGACCATACTTGTCTTATCTACGGCTATTTGCAGGAATAATGTTGCTGATGTGAGTAAACATATAACAGGAGGTTACATTTGCAGGACTACTAGAAATATTTCTTCATTATACTGTGGAAGTCATACTTGAGCCACAGGGCACAGGCCCTAAACTAGGAGAAAAGAAACCATTTTAGCTATTACACTCTCATAAAGGCTGTAAAAACTTGAGGTCAGAAGTGTGCATGCTTATGCAGCTTCCTGCTCTCTCACTCTAACTTCTAGAAATCATGTGGATAAAGCTGTAATTCATTTGTATGCCAATCCAACTGGACAAGGTGCTTCACTGTATTAGGCATTATGTGTGGAAGCAGAACTAGCATGTATGTTTTTTTCCTTCAACATTGCAAACTCCTGTTTTCAGCAGAAGAGAATTCACATGCTAAATTTTATGCATGAGCTGAACCATTTGTCTGAAAGAGATCTTTTGTGGTTCCTGGATGGTATGGTGGTTCTGATGGTCACAGGCAGAAAATACATGGACTCAAATTGTAATGAAAATTACCTGGTTTCCTAAGAGTGCAAACAAATACCCACATGAATTTACTGGTTCCTTCTTGGGTTTTTCGGTGGTTTGTTCGGTTTTGGGTTTTTTTAAACAGATAAATTAATTTGTCCAACAAAAACAATAATTTAGTAAAAACACAAACTTTTGAAAGAATCTGGTTTTTTTTCTTTTTGCAAGAGGAAGACTTTCATATTTGATGCCTGTGGAAGAAAAAGCAATGTGAGTTGCAGGTATGATGCATTTTATTTTCTTCAGCAACATCAGATGACTTGTGTTTACTAATTACTTCCAGGTACTAGCCTCATGACAGTGTCCTTTTACCTGCCATTTAAATCACTTGATGCGGAAGATGGTGGGAAAAAAGAGTTGGTAACTTAGCAGTCCTTGTCTCAAACAATAGACTATTGGACCTCTAGGGCACCTCAGCCATTCTGTACGATGAAATAAAAGTATAAGGCACGTCAAAGAGTGTTTTCACAAAGAGAAGTCAAGGGATAAGAAAGGAGGAGAAAAAAAAACCAAACACTGAATACTGGGGTTTGTCAAATAATCTTGGCAATATGTCAAGCTCAGACTTCTGATCAAGACTGCAGGTAGCTGCCTTCGATCATCTAGGATCTGGTTGCCAAGACCCTTCATCGGGGCAGTGTCATACATCTCTTCTTTGAATTAAATGCATATGACTCACTCCTTTTAATGGAGGCAAGGGGTGTTTTACCACACACCTTTCTTTCTGATCTCTTCCTGGTTATGGCATTCTCCAGCAGCCTAAAATCTCTGTGCCTGTACCCCAATAAAGTGCATCTCTGTGCATCTCAGGCACCGAGTTGTGTACATGGAGAATTCAGGATGTTTCCAAGGGGGAAGCTCTGGTGCCAAGGGATGTACAGGGATTCTGCAAGTTAAGTGGGAAACTGAGGCAATTCAGGGGCAGACACTAGAGCCACAAACCATCACACAGATTTCTGCAAGATGACCACCCCCAGGAGAGTGATAGCACTCAAGCTGTGTCCTTCGCACAACACTGGGATCTGAGAGTAGTGTCAGATATTTCAAACATTACTTTAGAAGGATGAATGATCTGTCTGCCTGATGTCCTGACTGTGTCTGCTGTGGCAGAGGAGAGGACAATGATGCATGAACCTTCTGGCCAGAAAGGAAGATTCAGTGATTTTATGTATTTGAAGACTGTCTTCCACCACTGGATAACAGCACCAATGTCTCTCTATCCCATCTGTGCAAGTTGCTCTGTTTTGGTGAAGCCACTTGTCTTTAATGTATAAGCAGAAACGGCAGGACCAGAGGCTGAGGTTAATGTCAGAGGCAGAAAGCAAGGATAGATTCCCTCCTCTTTTCGTCATTCTGTTTTAGGGACCAATCCAGCATCCACTGAAGTCAATAGCAAGTGTTTCATTAATTTCTGTAGGGAGTAGTTTAAGCCTCACATGTTACAAGAAGATTAATTAGCGTTGTATCCATTGCCCAATAAAGCAAGTGGGTATGGTTTGGTGTTATACTTGAAACTCTATTTGCAGAGAAAACTTTTCTTTTGAGTGAAAGTGTTCACTTTTACATAAATTTTCTGGGTTTCTGACAGGGGAGACAAAAATTACACTTTAAAATAATGAAAATTAATTAAACTTAGAATGCAAAAAGAGTACAGAACAAATCAACTTGTTTTCCTGATCTAAACGACTTCTTTTTTTTTTTTTAAAACTGTATGCCACTCGTATTTTAGGTTTGCATGCAGGTAAAATGGGATTTTATTACATGAAATCTTTCTTTTTAATAATTAAAAAAAAACAACCCAAAACCAAAGGAACAAAGGAAAAGATCATTATGCAGTTTGGTTTAGAAGAGAATGTCTATTTCAGAAATGTTGGGGGAAATTTTAAACAAAACCCCATATTAATTGATGGTGGTTTTGATTAGCTTTAGCAATGAGACAGTTGTCTATAACTTTGTCTTTTCTTTCCTTCTTTCTTTCTTCCTTCCTTTCTTCCTTTCTGCCTTCCTTCCTTTCTTCCTTCCTTTCTTTCTTTCTTCCTTTCTTTCTTCCTTCTTTCCTTTCTTCCTTCCTTCCTTTCTTCCTTTCTTGCTTTCTTGCTTGCTTTCTTCCTTTCATGCTTTCTTCCTTTCTTTCTACCTTTCCTGCTTTCTTCCTTTCTGGCTTTCTTCCTTGCTTTCTTCCTTCCTTCCTTCCTTCCTCTGTAGCTTTTTTTTACTATTTAAAAGGATTCTTTTCTTAATATTTCTACTTGATGCGTCTGTAGTCTGTGTTGTCAGAGACTTTCTATGTTTGTCTGCACACGTTAGTGCTGTTACTGTAACATTTCCAAGTGACATATCAGAATCCCACTGTGCTACATGATGTACAAATATTGAATGAAAATATGGCCCCTGAAATATGAGGCAGGAGAGTACAGAGGGAAGCATAAAAGGAAAACAAACAAAAAACCCAAACCAAAACAACAACAAAAAAGAACAGCATGCATTTGTTCATTGATATAATAGACTGAAGTCTCATTTACCTATTGTGGCAATTAATTCTTATTGTTAAAAATACTTAAAGGACTAAGTTCTGTCAGGAATGCTACAGAGTGTGATAAAAGCAGATTTAAATGCTGCTTGCGATGAATAAACACTTTTGTTAAATTTCATGGGCTACATTCCTGCAAAGAACAGATTGGCATGGCACTAATGGGACAGCACCCATTTATACCTTGGTAGTATTAGGGTGTCAGGTGTTTCTATTAAAGCATACATTAACCTACTGACATGCTTTTTAACTCAAACTCAGGGTTTGACAATCAGACTTCCATTGCCATAGAATCACATAAATTTGATTTTCAGTGAGTACAAATACTTCAAGCACCACTACCAGAGTAAGACAGATTTACACCAACCTATATTTAGCCCGACTTGTCTTCCTTTGGCAAGGGCTGTAGTTAACTCTCCGTGCCAAATTAATGGCCTTCCTTTTCCCCTTCATTTTTGTGCTGTTATTAAAATGGATTTAGAGAAGAAGGTCTATGTTAAACATACAAAACAAAAGAATATCTTACAACTGATTCTGTACTGATATATTTTATGTTTTACTGAGGAAGGAAAAAAAAGAAGATGGAAAAAAAAGTAGTTTGGGGCCTCTTCTTGTTTCGTTATTCTCTTTCCCTTCTGTTCTTTTGCTTTGAGTATCAGCCCAAACCAGTGATATAGCTTTGCTTTCAGGTGCCAGAAGGGTTAAATTCCTCCCACTTCACCAGGTCTCTCTTGAAGCTGGAGTTACACTCATCAAGGATCTAGCATGGGGAGGGATGGATTTCTTAAGACAGCCTGAGGGCTCCAACAGCAGCCTTCGCTTTCAATCAATGTCGAGAGGCACGAGTGGAAATTCATTCAGCAAACAGTCGGAGGTCTTCGCCTGTCCATACAGCCGCCTGGCACACAATCCCAAGCACAAACTGGTGGCGTCTCAGCTGGAGATTTGACATTTTGCCGAACCACCGTTTGCTTGAGAACTGATAATTAAACACTCCTTCTCCTTTAAAAAAATAATGAAAACGTAGATAAAAAACTAAGTCAGCTCTGCTGGTAACCTTGGAGGCTTTCTTTTGTCAAGGTCTCAATATATGCCAAAATATATTCTGTTCAGGATCGGTCCTGGCTGTACAATTGCCTTTTCTGTTGCCTGAGTGTATTATTCTGACTGTTTTCATTTGACTTGCCTCTGGGATGCTGTGCTGCTCTGGCAGAGAGATCTGCACGCTGGCAGAGTTCATGAACTCATGCTTGCAAGCTGATCTTTGCCCTGTGTGTTTCTAAATATTTTGGTGTGTATGTAACATGACAGAATGTGACTTTGCACTGCAAAGCCAAAAAGACACAAAGAGGGAGAAGAAATATCTCCCATCCCCTCCTTCTTCCATGTCTCCCCCCCTCCTCCAATCCTGTCAAGTTTTATTATGCTCAGAAGGCAACCAGGTGAGTCATAATATTTAACCAATATTGGGGGAAGGGAGAGGTTTTAATTAATTTCATTACACATTAACAAAGTCCAGCTCATGACTCAGTGGAAGTCTATACAGCGTTTTGCAGACAGATGGGAGCTTACCCTCTATGTCATCTGAGCTTCCTGGATGAGGTGGAGAAGCATTAACACAGCTTATTAGCTGTTCTGTAGTGCTGTTTGAAGTTTAATGCCATTGTAAAACAACCAGGCAACCCATAGCTTGATCAAGTTGTATTGAAGACATAGTTTTTTATAACCACAGGGAAAAAAAAACAAAACAAAAAACACACTTATCCAGAGGTGTTACTTAAAGCATCAGAGTTACAGCCCTGGACTCCTGTACAATCAGTTGTTCTCTGATATCATTCAGCTATGGTAAGAGGTGGCATGAACTCTGATTATGGTGCAGAAAAATAATCAATTCTAGGTGTTAAAAGAGGTTGAGGCAACTGATATACTCCATTGTTTAACATCAAGAAAGGTATAGATTGTGATCAGAGCAAAGGACTAGAGAAGAGATTCTGTCTTCTGACTACATTCTCATTTACGTCATATTGGATACCCTTACCTGAAGGTCTACTTGGTCCACTGACTCCAGCCTTTGTTTTAACACTGGGTTTTGTTTGGGTTTTTTGTCATTTTGGTTGGTTGATTCATTGGTTGGTTGGTTGGGGCTTTTCTTCTTCTCTTTCTAAACTTGTGTAAAATGAAAAGAAAAAGACCAAAAGATCAATTTCCAGCAAGGTCACTTAGTAAGGAGCAGACCTGTACTCTGAGTTTCTTTGAGGTACTGGGTAGGGACTAACTCAGTTTTCCTTTCTCATGGTAAGAAATTTTGTACAGAGAATTTGCAGCTGAATCCCAGTTTGCACTGACATTGTGGTGGGATGTAAAAAGTAGCAAGGACAGGTCAGAATTTCATACTAGGCAGAGGAGCTAGCCTAAAAGTTTTAATATAAAAGAGTTTTGAGG
>VZTU01006246.1:32946-52738 GCA_013400835.1 Zapornia atra | reverse complement strand
GGGATGCATGTCATCTGTCCCCACAGACTTGTAGACATAAGGAATGCATTCTTCTCTCCTGTATTTAATTAATTAAAAGTTCAAGTCGATGAGTGGAATTCATTCACCGTTGTTTCGCTGCTTAAAATTTATGTGTGTAAATCTAGATTTTCAATTTAGGCTCTTTAGTCAAAAAGCATAATAGGCTCCTGAGGGGCACTTACTCTTTTCTAGTATCTATAAGGGAACAAGTCATAGTTTAGATGAAGACAATAAAATATTACACAAATTAAACTAGATTAGTAAACTGTGTTTTAACAGAGCACTCCACAGGGTCTGTTTAAAATGGACCTGACCCTGCTAGCATTTTTTGCAACGCTTTCAGTGTCCAGTTTCATTCTCATGTGTATGACAATAAATTACAAATTTTGCAGATGCATCCTGAAAGAGAATTTTGCTTTTACAGACATTTTAACTAGTGATTGAACCACCCTGCTATGCAGAGTAGTGGCAGAGTTTATTTCTTAATTTATTTGTTTATATTACTTTATTGACTTATTAACTTTTCTGATTTTTAAAATATTTTAATATATATCAATACTACAAATCTGTTATTGTACAGTGATGACTTCCATAATCTAACAGTATAACATTATATGGAATTAATAATTTCCTTTAATTCAAATATTAAAAGTAGAATATTATGTTAATTGCTTTACAACAATGCAGTATATTTTATTTTAGTCTCAGTCTGAATGCATATAAGCTTTTTTTCTAAGGAAAGATTAATTTAATGCTGAGTTCAAAAACATATGCCATGGAAAAAATGGAAAATAACTTCTTCAAATCAGCACAGACTAGACATGGGGTTTAGTATTTATAATCTCACTTGTACAGATTGTTTTATATATTTGCATAAATTTATTGACCACCTAGAGTGACACTAAACTGGACTTGGTATGATGTAATAAAGAACGAGGAATGTCATCTCTTCTTCTGCTTATTTTTAGCCTTTCTGATACCTTTAATATTACTCCATTTACAATGCTTTTTGCTTTAGTATTTTGAGGTTAGTTGCAGTCCACCTTAACCTCACTGAAGGAGAACACTGTAGATGTAAAACACATCTACTGGTTTGGTTGCTGTGCATAATTGTCTAATTGTGGGAAGCTTTCATTTCCAACTGAATTTCCTGCCCACTTATTTTCTTTTGTCTGCATAGCAAAAATGTTCTGGAAAAATGATTATTGCATTAAGTTCTCTGGGTTCAGGTTAGTGCATTTAAGTCATCCAAGAAACTTGGATTTGTTCATATATATCCTGAATTATCATTGTGTTAATATTGTAACCCCTCTGTTCTCAATTGAAAAGGAAAACTAAACCAAGAAGAAATAAAAGTCTACTATTTAGATTCTACACTAGCTTTTAAAAGCTGAACTTGTGTCTTTCTTTGGTGAGCAGATTTATATCTTATGACCCCTCCCTTCTGTTGAAGCTGAGACATTACTGAGGGAAAATCTGACTGTATCTTGAGAAGATGAGAGTAGTCAACAGGTCCTGTACTCTCCACAGAAGAGATATCAAGTGGATTAGATTACTCCTTGTAGACAGCATATGTTTGTTGAAATGTCAGAAGGCAAAGGTGTTTCCTACCTCTGATTACATGTATTGGGAGCTCCTGGTTGAAAACTAAATGTTCACCAGACTCTCCTTCCTGCCCTCATCCTCCCCTCTCCTATTCCCTTTCCTCTTTTCTTTCTGAGGTTTGAATTCCATGAGGAAATTATGCTAGAGTGCAAGCTGGAAGGGGGAAATGCAGACTGGGCTTCTAAGCAAATGGATAGGTGGTAGTGACTGACCTGAGTAGTGTGGCTCTCCTTTTTCAGACTTCCCTTTTTCTCTGCTAATTCTACAGAAAATGTACATTGTTTCTTTAGTCAAATTCAATCTTTCTTATTCTGCAGCTAAAACCCAGGTAAGCTGTGACACAAAGGGGCCAGGATTCCATGTTAATTGATTTTTTCTTGATAATTAAATTATTATTAATCCAAATAAGAAGTAGCAATTTGATAAGAGGGAAACCAAATTATACCTGCAACCTTTGCAATCACTTTTTTTAATTATCTGTGTGAAGTTTGTGATTAAACATATTTTTCTATCTGGCTATAGACAACTAATTTGTCTGTCCTCAGCTTTACAGTTTCTTATACCATTGAAAAATCGTTAGAACGTTATTAAAGTTCTGATACTCATTAGTTTCATTATCTTGCAATCATGTGGAATGTTTTGAAGGAGACAGGATTAAAATTATATCAAATGTTCCTTGAAATTAGAATTGGTTACCATAATAAAAACTCTCCGTTGTCCTTCTTTACCGACCTCCTCTTAAAGTTAAAAGGTCTGTAAATTATGCAGTGTGTTTTTTCAGTGGTAGCATCCCCTAAATATCTCCATTCTGGGAACAGAATTTTTGTAGAAATTTTCTGCATACCTGAGTTTGGTTTTGCCACTTTTATGGAGGCTGTGAATAGTTTCTAACTTCTGGGGAATAGGATTAACCTAAATAGAAGGCTCCTCCTGTGGCTGATTTCCTGTGGAAACTTTCTGCCACAAACAATAGATAAACACTTAGCAGTTAGGGGTTAATTACATATAAATCAAGGTTAAAGTGAAAACAGGGATTTAATCATTCTCAAACAGTGGATCTACTGGTGAAGTCAATAGATGGAAGGTCAATGGGGGATGTATTAGCAATACTGAAATACTGTATATGGAAATATAAATTCAATAGTATTTCCAGTTCAGAGGAAAACGTAAAAACTATGCAAAGCAGCAATGTCTAAAGAGACTGAATAAGCAGCTATGGTAAAGTACAGTATAGCAAAATATTTACAGAAAGTTTAAACTCTTCTACAGTGAGTTTTGGTTTATATAGGGGTAGGGTAGGGAAGGTAGATGGCATAATCGGCGGGGGTGGGGGAGGGAAAACAACAGAAAAAATGTAATATTAAATGTTCATAATCTAATGTACTGGCCTTTGATTAATTAAATTAATATAAAAAAAAATTTGAAACCTAACAAAGTGTATTGAATAGTTATACAACAGTCTACATTTTTCACAGTTGACCATAAAAAAATTTGTAGCACTCATAGTGGTGAAAGTTTGAAGTAATATGGCTTTTGCCAAGCTTAGCTGATTAGAAATTGTGTAGACTAACTTTGTTCATAATTTCTCTCCCTTCTTTCCCCCTCATTGTGGTACGAGTTGGGGCCGGGAATAGGGGTTTTGGTCAGTCCTCATGATTTGCTTTCCTTCTTATCTGAGGGGGGCATTCTGCACACCCTTCCCCTGCTCCAGCATGGGGTCTCACCCACAGGAGACAGTCCTCCACAAACATCTCTAATGTGAGTCCTTTCCCATGGGGCTTCAGCTCTTCACCAACTGCCCCAGCATGGGTCACTTCTATGGGGTGCAGTCATAAGATCATAGAATGTCTCTCAGTCTCTAGGCCCACACTGCTCCAGCCTGGTCCTCCACGGAGTCACAGACCCATCTAACTCCGCACTCCACCAAACCTGCTCTGGCGTGGCTCTCTCTCATTCTGTGTCTCATCCTTTTCCATAGGCTGCTGGGGGCACCCGCTCCACTATGTTCTTCTCCATGGCCTTCAGGGGTAGAAGAACATCTCCAGCACCTGGGGCACCTCCTCTCCCCCGCACCCTTCACTGACCTTGGTGCCTGCACAGTTTCTTACATCTTCTCACTCCCTTCTCTGGTGGCAAAAAGCCGCTGCTTGTGTTTCTTTTCTCCTAAATGTGATTCCTAGAGGCACTGTGACCAACGCTGAAGGGCTCAGCCTTGGTCAGCAATGACCCCAGCCTTGAGCCAGCTGGTGTTTGCTCTATTGAGTCTGCAGAATGCTCCTGGCTACTTCTTGCAGAAGCTACCGCTGCAGCCCCCCTTTCTCCACCAGGACCCAGCCATGCAAAACTACAAATCTGTTTCTTAGTCAAATTAACAAAAAAGTTAATTCAACCAAAATAATCTCTGAAGTTTATGGTATTATGTAAAATAAACCAGTATCAATATATTTAAATAAATTCATATATTATAGTGTGGGGTAAATCTCCGTTCACTTTAAAAGGGAGCTATTTTAACATAGTTTTCACAGAGGAATCCAGTAGCTTTAAATAGTAAAAGATTTGTGATTGGACAGCTATTTGGTGGATTATATGAAACAGGGAGAGTCTGGTGCCCTCTTCAGCCATATGCATAAAATCCTGGAGACCTTTGAAAAATGGTAAATAGAAATAAGAATTAAGGCACACATGAAAACAGTGGAAGTTTTTAATCTGACATTCTTTTTTTAATGCATAACCCATAAGTAAGGGAGCTCTCAGCTTCATATTTTTTGTCCAAATATTTTATTTTTTAGGGTTTTTTAAGAAGTAAATTAAAAGGAAATTATGACGCTGTCTTAAATTTATCCTGTCAATAGGAAATATTAATAGATGGTACAAAAACGTAAAAAAATATATGAAACAAATACAAACCAATCAAAAGCCTACAACAGCGGAGAAAAAGGAAGAAGGGAGACGAGCAAATTGTAGGCACAGGCTTTCTATTTGACAGACTTATATTTTGCAGGAAATGGATCAGAGTTCCATGTTTAACAGAAGCTCAGAGAAGAGGATTCAGGTTCATTTAATGACCAAAAAAATAGAATTAATATTTTGCAGATAGTTCTAGTTGAAACAGAAAGCCACTATAAATCTTCGAAGATAGTACTAATAGGCTCTCTCTTAACACTGAATGTTAAAAGATGAGCTGAGGGGTTTTGGACATGCTGTAATCTGGAGATAACTTTACCCAGCAGACTGTAACAGAGAGAATTACAATAATCTGGTCTTGCAGCTAGTAAGATGTGAAATACATAAACAAAAGGGGGGGGAAGTAAAGTGTACAGTAACCCTCATAAAATTTGCAATAGACAATCAAAAGTCTCAACATCAAAGGCATTTGTGGCAGAGAATCAAACTCTCTTTCATATGCTGCTTTATTCTGTGTTATCTAGTGAAATAATTGGCACCAGACATGACTGATTTTTTTAAGGTCTTTTTTTTGCAGTGTCTGCGAGATGTACTCTGACAGTAATGTATGAAACTAGTATTCTATCTTTGTATCACCCCAGGCAAAATCAAGACTTTGTCAAATGCTGATTATACAGTGTTAAATAATAGATTTATATTTGTTTGGTTCTGAAACCACTCAGTGAGTTACAATAAAAATGAGACAAGTCTATTGTACAGGAACAACTTGGATACTGATTAACCATTTCTGATCACACCTTATCTTTCCAAACTTTTGAGAGGTGTTGAATTATGTCTCTCATCCACCAGTGCTGATTCTGCCACTGAACCCTTGCTAAAGTCCCTCACCTGCCACCAAGCTGTGAGTAACTAGGAGACAGAAAAGAATCATGTCTTTCTCTCTCTCTCTTGTAAGACCTAAACAGACAGGAAAAGTTATTATTACCAGATATGGAAGAAGTAGAGAACTAATACACTAGCAGGACAGTCTTGCCTATTAAATAATACTAACTGAGCTTTTCTCCTCTCACAAATCCAAAGACCAAAAGATTTTCTCACTGCAATGAAGTGTTGAACTTGCCACCACAAAAAAACCAACAAGCAAATAAACAAAAAACAACAAAATGCACAAAAAAACCCAAACAAACAAAAACAACCACAGCCAAAAATACCGAGAGCCACATCTGATCCCTTTGCCCGGAATTTATTACCTGCCTTGTAGAGTCAGAATAAATGACAAATGTGTCTCAAATCCTGAGGTTACATCAGAGTTTCTGAACATAATAGAGTGTCCTCCTCTGAGCATATCCCAGGTTAAGAAGGCCCATCCTGGGGACAATATTGAAGGTTTTCTAGAAAAATTCTTCAATACATGGCTCTAAATTACCCAAATAATTTGAGAGGAACAAAAGACAGGATATACAAAGGGTTAATGTGTTGATAAACATGTTGAGCTATGGTAGTAAAAATAACATTTTTAGAAAGAATCTGGGAGAGCACAGTCAGGACAGCTAACACAAACTCGCCAAAGGGATATTCCCTGCCATACAGTGTCACGCTCTGGATATAGCTGTGGAAGCTAGCCAGGAAGCAAAAGTGCTGCTTAAAAATAGACTGGGCATCAAGTTGTTATGTTTTTTGGTTTTTTTTCCTTCTGCATGTGATAAGCAATTGCATTTTTTTATTGCTATTGCTATTGTGATTATGACTAAAATTACTATCATTACTATTACTATTCTCTTCCTGTCTCTATATATACCCATGAGTATTTTTTCCATTCTCCTTCCTATTTCCTTGGTGTGGAGGGGCTGCAAGTGAGTAACTAGTTGCAAGCTGTGATTAAACAATGACATGAGTATTAGCTTTACAGAATATTATTACAATATAGAGGAAAATATTTTTTTATTCACTTGACACTTATTCTAATATGTTGTGAAGTACAAGAATAAATTTGATACATTTTAAATTGCTGAAGAAATTCTTAAATAGATATGTAAGAATCTTTATAAATAGCCCTAGGAGGCATCAATTTCTCTTAATCAACTATAAAGTCTGGGATAATTCTGATTTAGAAGTCCCACTCACTGATACATAAAGTAGGAGAGCTGAATCACACAGTTCACCTTCATCCTTCTGTGTTACATGTATATTTAGGCTTGCATATATGTATACCCCCTCAGACACACAAAGAAAGAAAATTAAATAAAAGAACGAATAAATGCTATTTAAAGGGATATTCAAGATCTAATTTAGAGCTTATTAAAAATATTTCTGTATTAGATCCTTGAGGATTTTTTTTCTGCAGCTTCTATTTCTAAGCAATATATTAACATGCTGCATCCTGCATGTGCTCAGAACAGATGTAGAATGCTTTTGCTCTTGTCCCACATCAGCCAAAAACTTATGCAACCCCATTAGTATTTCGTTAAGCCCAAGTTAATATGCTTTATTTATTAGCACTTAAATATTTTTGCTTTTTTCCTTTAGAACAAGGTTGGGAACTGGCATCCCCAAGAATTTGAGATGAAATCTTGAGGTCTTTTGAATCTCTATTGATTTATTATGGATTTAGAGTTCTCTTTTGCACTTTACAAACTTTTTAGAAGTATATATACTTGAGACAAATACTGGCATTGCTACTGAAATGGAGAGGAAGGTGTTGAAATGGAGAAAAATGTAGCAACCATAGTTTTTCTTGCTTCTAAAACATGTCACATTCAAGATAAAACATACCATTACACAAATCCAAGACCAGTCTTTATTCCTGACATGCTATTACAATTTTAATAACATAAGCAAGAGAGAAAGATATATATATATATATATAAACTCCAGGAATTAAACTGTTAAAACACTACACATTAAAAAAAAAAAAAAAAGCAAAACCAAATCATAAATAGAAAAAAGGCTTCAAAGGTTTTCAGCACTAAATTCTTTGCTGTAGATGAACTGAATGAATTTTTCCATTTGGAATGTAAAGCAATCAGAAAGTAAGACTCCAATAACAAACTTTGTGCTAGGCAAAATTACATGCATCCCATGTAATTATAGTCTGCGAAGAACTCCGCGTGATTACAATTTGAGAACATTAGGGAAATCATTTATGTTTGTCAGATTTATGAAAAAAGCCTCAACCATATCTGTGATAAGACAATTGTTTTTTTTACTTTGACATTTTCAAATGGCACGGTGAATATAGGTGCTAAAATATAAATAGTAATAAAGTCTTAGTATAAGAAAGACATTATAAGTTCAACAGTATTGTTCCAGTTTGAATTCAGCATGATTAACAAGCATGTAAGTCAAATAACAAATGTGTTAGCTTTGGTTAATGCAGAATCCTGAAGAAGGTCTTCAATTTTTATTTATTTATTTATTTATTTTAAATTTTATTTTCTTATAACTGGCTGAATAAATATAGCATTTCAAGTACAGTAATTTACTAATGGACAGGTGCCATGAATCACTAACCCAGCTTGCATATTAGCACTATTTTCTGAGAAGTAATTGAAAACAGAATCCCACATGGGTGCTCTAATATCCATGGTTTTGAATTATTCTGGCATTTTTTACAGTCAATTAGGGTTTGTTTTAGGGAGAAATGTGCATGCATGTGCATTATGGTGCCCATGTAGGTAGGCAGCTTTGGGAATGGCATAGAAGTGCACACACAAAATTTAAAAAAAAAACAGGGAGAAATGATGAGTTAACATAAACAAAATGGAAAAAAAATCATTTTATTTTAGCAAATTTTAGCCAAGCTTTCTGGAAAAAATGTACTGTATACACTTAGACAAATCCGTAATTCTTTGGATCAGCACTTGGCTGATGGGTTGTGTTCAAAGCTTTATAGTAAATGGGACTGCACCAAGATGGCAACCAGTCACCAGTGGGTCTCCGCAGGGCTCAGTTTTAGGGTCAATGCTCTTAAATGTTTTTATAAATGGTCAGGACACAGGAATCAAATGTACATTACGTAAGTTTCCTGACAATACTAGACTAGGAGGAGCTATGGATTCCTTCCAGGGTTGAGAAGCATTATGAAAAGATGTGACTAGGTGAGAGAGCTGGGCAATCCCCAATCATATGACATTTACTTAACAATAGCAAGTGCCATATTCTCCACCTGGGGACACAGTAATCCTGGTTATATGTATTTCCACAGGTTATATGCAGTGCTCTGGAAAGAAATCTGGAGGTTGTGTTGATGGCAGGCTGAATTTGAGACACCAGTGTATCCTGTCAGCCAAAAGGGCCAACTGTGTCCTGGGGTGCATAAAGCACATTATAGCTAGCCGGTTCAAAGAAGTGATTGTCCCACTTCATACTGCACTGGTGCGGCTCCACCTCGAATACTGTATGCAGTTTTGGGTGCCTCCATATAAAAAAGGCACTATCAGAGTGTTTCCAGAGGAGGGCGACCAAGACTGTGAAAGGTCTTGAGGTCAAGACTTAGGAGGAGTAGGTGAGAACACTTGTTTTGTTCAGGTTGGAGACAAGAAAGCTGATGACATTGAAGTCTATACATTCCTTCAGGGGTCAGCAGAGGGGGAGGTGCTGATCGCCCCTCTCTGGCGACCAGCAATAGGACATAAGGAAAAGGTATGAATCTGTCAGGGAAAGTTCAGACTAGACATATAGGTAAAAGTTCGTCACTGAGAGGGTAGTTGGTCATTCAGACTCCTCAGAGAAGTGGTCACTGCACCAAGCAAGCCAGAGTTTAAGCAGGGTCTGACTAACTAATGCTGTTAGTTGTGGTTCAGTTTTAAGTAGTCCTACAAGGAGCAGGGAGTTGGAATCAATGATCCTTATGGGTCCCTTCCAGTTTGATCTATTCTGTGATTCATATGTGTTAAGGTTTAGTGTGATAAAAAAAGTTCGAAAATACAATATGAGAAGAGATTACTGTAGCTAGTTTTTTGATATTTTGTCTTTCTCCTAAATCACCATCTTCTGGATTTTCCTTGAGAATCTTAGGAAAATGATTAGCTCATATACAAGTACCTTACTCTTAAACTGCAATGTGCAGTGTGAAACATTTCATACCAGAAGAAAAATTTAAAAAGTTAAGGTAGTGGATCTGCTTTGTTGTTTACAACATCCTGATTTTGGGGAAGAAGGAAGGGAAGGGGAGCTTTGGGTTCTCAGTGAGCTCTATAGTACTGGCATATGGAATTGAATTATAAAGAATTTATACATGTGTGTGTGTGTGTGTGCTTATCTCTCCTAATAATTCTGTTTGCCCATTGAAACTTCTTATTAATGAAGAAGTGAGAAAATAATTTTCTCCTTCATGAACTGATGTAGACAATAAAAATGAGTGACTGATAAAGAATCCAACAGCCATCATTCTCTGGGCTGGAATTTAGTGATCAGAGAATGTCTAAGTGAACCTTTGGGAAATTCAGATTGTTAGAAACAGAAACTACAGAAAGCCAAAGAAATACTGAAAGATCTGGAAAGGAAATAAGGATGAAATGACACTGAGATAAATGGGAAAAGAGAAAAATTTAGTTGACATCAAGGGGGCATATTTGCATATTGTAAAACAATCTTTGTGTTTTCTCTGTTAGAAATGTTGCAAATATGGCAGTTTAATATAAGTTAGTTGAATGTTATTAAAATTTTCTACTTAAAACAATTTCTGGGATGTGGGGTAAGAGGCTTTCTTTGTGTACCTGCGTATGTTTATGTGTCTACAGCTCCAGTGGGTGATAGAATTTCTGTGAAAAGGCAGAAGGTAAACATTAGTCTATTTAAGTAAAAATGGAGGTGGACATTAGACATACTTTAACATTAAATATATTCAGTAAAAGATAATATCCTCAGGTTTACTTATATGCTCCCCCCATTCTTTTTTTCCCCCCAACTTTGTAAAAAGATAAGTGGACATAAAAATAACCCCTCAAGACAGTGATGAAAAGTTGGGGTTTGTTTTCTTTTAAATTTTCATTCTATAGTGAAGTACACCTTGAAAACTTATATACATTATTTGTGGGAAAATAGCAATACCACCCCAAAACAACAGAAAAATGTGGTTGTGGTGTTTTTTTGGTTGTTTTTTGTTGGGTTTTTTTCCTTTTCAGAAATATTGAAAAAATATGGAAATGGAATTGGTATTTCCTTAAACTTACAATGACATCATAGCTGAGTTTCCAGTGCCACAAAACCTGTATGTGTTGTTTCTTTCTTTAGACAATGGAGCACAGAGTGGACTGCAGTGACTTTTGTGATGACAGTAGTAGAAGTAGTTTCATTCTGCTCAAAAACTATGTGGACAGTAGAGAGGAAACACTCTATTACTAGTATTTGTATAATATTTCCAATCACAAATTATCTTCTGCACCACGGCAATCTGGATGCTCAGATAATTTTTTCTCATGCCTGTCAAATTGCTGCCAGTATAATTTGTCTTGCTGAGGCTGTGAATTAGATGTTCTGTAATTATTTTCAAGCACTCAGTGGTAACTCTCACAGAACTCAGTATTTAAATTATTAGAATAGGATTAACTTCAGTTCTGAAGGTAGTCCGTAGTATTGACAATGAAATAACTACTCCGCTAAATAAGATAGTGTAATGATTTTCACTATTTTCTTGCCATTTCATAGACATAGAATCATAGAATGTGTAAGGTTGGAAGGGGCCTTTAGAGGTCTTCTAGTCCAACCCTTCTGCAGTAAGCAGGGATGCCTTCCCTAGAACAGGGCACTCAGAGTCCCATCAAGCCTGACCTTAAATATATCTCTAGGAATGGGGCCTCCACTACCTCGATGGGCAACCTGTTCCAGTGATCTACCACCTTCATAATAAAGAATTCTTTTCCCTAATATCCAACCTAAATCTCCTGTTTTCAAGTTCAAAACCGTTAGCCCTCTTCCAATTGCTACATGCCCTCATGAACAGTTCTTCCCCAGGTACACATGGAGAGTTTCCTGTTTCATATTAAGAGGGGAAAGATGGAGAGAAAAAGGAAGTGGAAAGATGTGACAAAAAATTAAGAAAAAATATATATGGAAGCCAAGTCCCAGAATCAAGAAAGTCAGGGTGAGGAAAAGTGAATGGCACACATTAATGGTCTCAGAAGGAATCTGTAGTGAAAAGAAGGTATAGGTAAAGCAAAGGCCAAAATCTTGTCAAAAAAGGAATGAAGACAAAAGCAAAGACAAGGGCAGCAGCATGTATTAAGGCAGGATCTAGGACAGAAAGAATTTAAATAGCATCAACTGATAGTACAAGAATTTCTTAAAATCAGACCACAAGCCCAGTTTCAAGCTGATTGCACAGAATGTGTAGTATACCTTTTTTTCTTTCTTTGTTTTTTTCTTTTTAATGCATATTTTTCTTGCAGCATGGAAGAAGGTATAATTAGCATTCTTCAGGGATGTTCTAAATAGAGTAACTCAGCAGACATTTCTGTCTGCTCCTACAGATCTCTGCCTCAAGCAATACAAGCCTTCAACATTCTCCCTCTTCTTAAAAGAGAGATTGTCCCACATAAAACAACCTTGTTCGGTAGGCTTATTTAATGCATTTCATGATTTATATGCTAATGAAATGAACTTTAATTAAGAAAATGTGACTGTGTAATTAACTGTTGTCCTTAATTTTGTCTACTAAGGAAATAGAAAAGTGTTTATGGAACAACTATTGGTATAATGAAAACATTTGAAAACAAATTCCAGAAGTTTAGTTTTTGTAGTTTTCAGAAAAAAATGTTTACAGAATTTGTTGATTATCTATAAATGCTTACTAAAGGAACCAATATTTTTGGAGATTCTACACACTAACAGCAAGATATAGCAAGATTCTACTGCTAGAAGATGAAGTGTTGTTTTTGGTTTTGGTTTTGGTTTTTAATCTCAGTCTTAATGTGAGAGTGAGTAACTGAAGCACTGAAGATCATGGTGAGCTGTTAAATTTAACTTAGCATTTGCAAGATCCCAGTGGGGTGGATGCTCATATTGGTCCATGCCTTACAAATACTTCTTAGATTTAACAGACTGATTTATGATTTCTGCTACATCAATGATCTATTAAAAACTGGCTCAAATTGCAAGGATTAAAATAAAGCAAGTTCCTTTTGTTTTACTGATCAGTGGATCTGCTGCTATTTCACACTTTGAAATACATTTTCAACATTGTTTTCTTGTGGGTTTTTTTCTGACACTATCACTGTGCATAGAAACAGCCGCATACAACAATAGAAGTGCCACGCAGGAAGTATTTATTTCTCATTCTAATTTTGGAATTACCAAGTAATATTGGATTAAAAAATTACAAATTTTATATTAAAAATTAAATCATATATTACAAATCATGATGCATATAAGTCACTTTAATATAAAATTTGTGGTCCTGACCTCTTTATTTAGATTTTTTTCAAACAGCTTCTCTTAGCAAGTGCACTAGAGTAAGCCAAACAAGTAGTAAAGACGTATTTAAAATCCACAGAACAACCCACCCCAACACTAAAACAACTACATACTTTTCTACAATGTTTGCTAGCCTACTGAGGTCTATATTATGGAAGGAAAATGTAGTAGATTTCCACCCTTCCATCCTTCATCAGTGCCTGGTAGTCAGAGAAAAACTGGAAGAGCTTGGTGTCATTTATTGCTGAAATACACAGATAGTGACAACGTTGTAACATGGATAAATGTCTTGAATGTCACCATTTCTATGAGACTATTTGTGAAATCTATCTGCTTATATTTTCTTGTAGGAGGTTTTTTTCTATTAAAAATGTGTTTCTGTTCTTATCATAAAATGCTCCTATGACTTTAGTTGTTTACTAAACTTACTTATTGTCTGCTCTGCACCTTTATTCTTTTATAACCTTCCCTGAAATTCATTCCAATATTTGCCTAGCTTTTCAGTCATTTTCAAGATTAGTACTATTTCAAATATTTTATACCAGAGCTTTTTAAAACATATGTATTTAACTTCACAAAGGAATTTTCTCCCTTGCTACCAGAGATGCTGTATTAATTGAAACTGGTATTGTCTTGTTCACCTCACATTAAGGACATTATACTGGCCTTGGTTGTTTTTAATTTTAAGAACAACTTTGGATTTGGGCATTTCTTGGTCTCATTTTCAACTTTTGTAACATTTGTGAAGAATCATCTACATTACAGTGTTGATAACTCTGGTAGACTAAATTAAGGAATACAAAGAAGAATAGCATCTTTCATTAAGAAATTGTATCATATAATAGAATCACAGACTGGTTTGGGTTGGAAGGGACCTTAGAGATAATCAAGTTCCAACACCCCTTCTATGGGCAAGGACACCTCCCACTAGACCAGGTTGCCCAAAGCCCCATCCAGCCTGGCCTTGATACATGTAAATGTTCTTACAACAGTAGGGAAAATTGGTTGGATGTACTCTAAAGGTTAAAAAAGTGATATAAATTAAAAAGAAATAAAATTACCACATCTCATGATTTCTATGCATATGACAATTTCCTATCTCAATATAAGTTTGTGGTGGACAGATCCAGAATATGAAAAGCAGATGTTGGCATTGTTCAATAAACTGCATATTAGGATTGTGTAACTATTTATGCTTATTATGTTATTTTTCAGACAACATCAACATTATAGGGTTTTTTTTTTCCAGATTTTACTTCAATAACAGCCAGTTGAAGAATACATGTCATTTGCTTTATTGAATATATTTGCTCTGCCTATCCATCAATACTCCCTTAAAGGTGTAATGTTGAGTTTTTATAGAGTTCGGAGATAAAATTGGGTTGATCAAAGCCAGTCAAGTTTCAAGCTTCAAGTTAAATAAGGTTATAATTAATTAAAGAAAAAAGAGGGGTTTTTTTTTCTCCCTAATAATTACCATGAATTAAAATTTTTCAGTTTTACAACCTTATAGTTTTTTAAGAAAGGTCAAACAGAATTATTCTATTTGGTTTAGGAAATGAGACAGGTTAAGTCATATACCTGTTTGCCTTGCTTTCTTGCTTTTGAAACTGGTTCAGAAAGATTGGATAAGGAAATACAGAAGGTAAATGAGATGCCATTATTACTCTAATTGATATATATATAAACCCCAACCTTTTATTTTTTGCTGTGTAATTTAAATTTAAATACCTGCCTTTATATTTTACTAATGCTGCAGAACATCACAGTTCCAAACATCACACAATCACAGAATCATAGGGGTTGGAAGGGACCTCGAGAGATCATCGGGTCCAACCCCACTGCCTAAGCAGGCTCCCTATCTCATATCACATAGATAGGCATCCAGACGAGTCTTGAATATCTCCAGAGAAGGAGAAATTGCAAAACAATGCATTGAGGTATATATTACACGTATATACTAGAGTATTGAAGCATCAAATTGAACTTTTGGATAGACCATCAATTCTCATAGCTCCAAAATAAAGAAACTGAAATCTGCCCTGAATCAAAACTTTTCAACTGCTAATTTTGTTTCATGCTGTTCCCAAGTACCTGTCTCCAAGGGATAAAAGCAATAACATTTATTAAATAAGACAGTTAATTGATTGTTCATAACATAATTTTAACTTTCAAGTGTGGATATGACTGAGCCTTTATCCTGTGCTTTCTATTTAACACAGAAAACATGCAAAGAAATTCAGAAATTAGCCATAAGATGAAGGTTCAAGTTTTCCTTATCAAATAAATGTTAAATCTCACTGATGTGACTGAGAGAAATAATTACCTGTAAGCACAAAAGAAAAAGAACTGCTATGTAAGAAAATAACTACTTTTAGATATTTTTTTTTTTGGGGGAGGGGGGTGTTCATTGTGAGTTTTTTATTTGTTTCACTGTTTATTTAGTTACAAAATCAGAGGAAAGAAGATGTCACTATACCAAAATTCATCCATCTTATATTCATAGTACTATCTGCTAAATATCAAATCCTTGTATTTAAGAAAGAAATATTAATCAAATGCAAAGGGGGCAGGAGCAGACAAAAAAAAAATCACATTTTTAGTAACTTTTGGGGTACAAAAAGAAAAAACACACAAGAAAAATTTCTACTCAGATCATTCTTGTGGCCCTCCTCTCAACACACTAGAGGACATACATGTCCTTCTTAAGGGAACTTCAGAGTTGGAACTATGTTAAATGTTACTTTTGGCAGAAAACAAAACAAAACACCCAAACAAACAAAAATTATGTATATATGTTCTGATATGTGGCCTGAGGGGGTTGTCCTAGTTCGAGCCAGGCCAACGTTACCCTCCCCAAACAGCCATCACAAGTGAGCTGAGTTAGCCTGGGCTGTTTCCACACCACCTGACATCACTGCCCCATAAAATGGGCTGATTGGGGAGGGGCACTCCTGGGTGCCTCCAGGGCAGTTCAAGTGGGGCTGGGGTATTTGGTTGGTACTCACATAATGAACTACTCTGTGTCATCACCGGGTGTGAGTGTAATTTGAGATGGGTGTTATTGTTCCTCTTTCATGGTGATTCTGTCAGTAAACTGTCCTTATCCCAAAGCATGGAGGCTCTGTTTCTCTTCTCAGAGTGAGTGAGTGGTGATCAGCCACTCTTTGGGGCTGAACCACCACAGGGGCATAAAAGTCTGTGGTACTACAGGATACTTTTGGGGAATGACAAGTGAACTTGGGCTGCTGTGCATAAGGTTCAAGTTAACCCACACTGCCCGTAAGAGTGTGGCCCACCTATTTACTAGTATTCAAAGTTTCTTTCCAATATAACCCAGTGGACAGAGACCAGTAAACACAATCAAGATGGAATTAGAAAAATCCTGCAGCTTATCACAGATTTTTGTTTTAGGACCACTTTCCCCTAGATAAATTTGGTTAAATACACCTGAAACTTCCAAAGGTTTTATAGCAATGTGAAGGAAAGAGATACACTGAGGACTGAATGAAGACATTATTCTAGTTTGCAAAAAATTGGAGAGTATTTATATTCTGTAGAATATAGACTAAAACACATTGCCAACCCCTCTTACTTCCTTTGTTGGACTTATTTTGTGGCCAGAAAGTAAAACTCTTTCATTTCAAAACACATTTGACAAGAAAAGGATCTTTCATGCTTCTATTGCCAAAAGATAATAAAACGGTTTGACAACTGCAAATGTCCTGACTATTGCTATTCTATAATGTGATGACATGGAAGCAGATATATGAACATTTCAGTTGCTGTTCAAGGCAGTCATTGTTTTTTTTTCCCTGTTTCCAATTAAATGTAACTGCAAAATATAATCCATTCACATATTTTAAGAGTCTGATTTGTTTAAAAGAAAATCTGGATTAAAGGGCCCTAAGTTACAGAATGGCATTACATACATTAAAATACTAAGCCTATTTAAGTGGCACTGACTCATTAAGTGATAAAAATGCATTTAGAATCCTGTTTTAATTGTCCTGAGTGTATGTACCCTCTCTTTCTCTTGTTAATAATCCATGGTTCTGTTTCCTTCTGCAGTGCTTGCTTAAAAAAAATAAACAACAAACACTAAAAGTCTTTTCTATTCAAACTAAAAATTAACTTTGCATTTTTACAGTATTCAAACAGATAAGGAAAAAGTGAACCCCAAAGAACTTCCTAACAGATTGTGCTTTCCTGTGGGAAGCAATTCTTTTCTCCTTAGAGCTTTTAGTCACATAATTCTTCCCCTAATGTATTATTTGTACCTCAGTGTTTCTGTAAATGTCATAAAACAATACTGACCAAGTGTCACAAACATTAAAAAACTATTTCAGCTAGATGAAAACATATGTCTAATTTTAAAGTTTGTAGGCAGCTATGGTCATATTGTTAATCACATATGAATATTCATGAGTACGTTTAGGAGTATCCCAAGCCACAAAAATTAAGACACTAATAGCAGTCATATTTAAACAGTGTTTGGAAACGCTGTAGTTTCAGGGATGGAGTAGCACTATATCAACTGAGACCTCACAGTTCCTGTGTTCTTTCATACTTTAATTTCAATAGGATAATTCCATAGGAAATAACCCCCAGGTGCACTGAAGGATGAAGTACCTATAAAGTATAGCACAAACATATCCGACAAAACATTACCTGAAATACCTGAACTAGAGCGTTAAGAAGTGTAAAATGGGAGCTAAGCTGTAAATGCAGTCTTGGATAAGAGATGGGTAATAAAGAGCTGAAGTGATGCTTAACACTTCTGAATCACTGTCTAGAGGTGTCTGTCTTTCCATTAACACTGTAAGATGTTTAAACTAATGTATACTCCTAAATGAGCTGATCAAATGGTCAGAAAGAATGAAATTAGTTTTAGTGATTCAGAAGACCAGTGTCAGACAGTAAACATAATCAGGTTTTCTGATTCCTCCTTCACTTCCCTGTCTACCAGGGTGGATGTTACTTGCATATGTATAGCTTGTATCTGTATGTATTCTTTTAAATATGCACACATATGATGTACTATGTTATGCCATGTCATGTCATATCATGTTATGTCATAGGATATGTTTGGACTTAATATATGTTGTTACTTCAGATAAGAAATTCATTATTCTTAAGAAAAGCATGTGAAGATTGAACAGGCAAAATGAACAGGCAAATCATCAGGTAATGTTGCATTTGTGTTTTACAAAGGCAAGCTATCACACAGTTTATAGAAAAAAAATTCAAATACAGCCAGTGTTTATACTATGAGAAACCTGTAACTCCGTACTGATACAGATAAGGATATTCAACTGATACGTTGCATACAACATAAAGGAAAGAAGTATGGCAAAACTCATCTTTTGTGACCTAGGCACCCTGTGTTTTTTTCTTTGCTGAAGTTGTTTTTTCACTCTGATAAATGATTAGTTTCATGATATCAGAGAGTGTGGATGGGTAAAACCTCAAATTGTTTACATTTCAGAGGTCAAAAGACTGCAGTAGAGGAATAGTAATATATCCTATGCAATATTCTGTCTTCATGTGTTTGTATTAGTTGAGTATCTGTTAATAGCTGTTTTCACCATCTGTCTCATGGCATTTCGCACAGGGAAAGTGCAGAGATTGCTTTTGTTTCTCTTGTTGAGATTACAGGGGAGTAGGTAATATCCATGCAACATCAATTTGAGTATTACAGAAACAGTACTTTCACTGATATCATACAATATTCAGTGTATAAATATGATCACTTACATAAACTCAGTATAAATCTTCAGCTCTTTTTGCTTACTTAACAAATGCAAGCACTATGCTGTCCACAGGGAACAGACATCTGGATGAAAGGCAACAGCTGAAAGTTCAGCACCAGATGAAACAAATGTTTGATGGACTGAGAAGAGCACTTGGGACAAGGTATCAGATAATTACAAAAAAAAAAAAAAATATATCGGCAATTAAAAAAACCCCAAAAAAACCCAACAAACCCTCACACAAAAAAGAAACTCAAAACCAGGTCATTTTTATCTGTTTCATATTGAGTAGCAGAAGCCCATGATTTTAGAGAATTCAGGAAATACTTTTCTCTGTTCCAATATTTTTTTTCCCTTGAAACCTGTTCATGTACAAAACTTTCTGTCTAGTGATGAACAGAAAGCTGCTAGGAAAATTTTACCACAATATAGAGTTCCTCTCCCTATTTATTTCTAGCCCTTTCACCCTCCTATATTGTGATGAAACCTAGATCTGTACCTTTGACAACTACAACTCATATTTCCCTTTCTGTGTTATCTTTTCTCATGAGTACTAATTACTGACACTTTCATCTTGGCAATTGGTTTAAAAGCCTATTTCATTCACTCAGGTCTGAACTAGTTGATGCCTTTGCCATAAGATGTTCTGTTTATGAACTTAACAGCTTATGCACAGGAGAGTGGAGAATGGGGAATGCTGTCACAGCCCAATTTGGACTCATCCACATACTCCAGCATAAGGTCCTCTGTGGGCTGCAGGTGGATATCTGCTCCACTATAGACCTCTATGGGCTGCAGAGGGACAGCCTGACTCACCATGGTCTTCTCCATAGGCTGCAGGGGAATCTCTTCACTGATCTTGGTGTCTGCAAAGTTGTTTCACATGTTGTCAATCCTCTCTCCAGCTGCAGTTATACAGGTTTCCACTGTGTCCCCCCCACTTTCCTAATGATGTTATCCCAGAGGCACTACCACTGTTGCTGATAGGTTTGGCGTTAGCCAATGGTGAGTCCATTTTGAAGTTGGCTGGCATTTGCTCTATTGGATATAATGGAAGTTTCTATCATCTCCTCACAGAAGCCACCCCTGTATCCCCC
>VZTU01006246.1:11521-30590 GCA_013400835.1 Zapornia atra | reverse complement strand
GTTCCCCAGGGCTCAGTGTTGGGTCTGGTCTTGTTTAACATCTTCATCGCTGACCTTGATGAGGGAATAGCATCCACACTCAGCAAGCACGCTGATGATACAAAGCTGGGAGGAGTGACTGACATGGAGGAACACTGTACTGCCATTCAGTGAGACCTGAACAGGCTGGAGAGCTGGGCAGTAAGAAACCAGGTGAGGTTTAATAAAAGCAAGTGTAGAGTTGTGCACCTGGGAAGAAATAACCGCTTGAATCTCTACAGGCTGAGGGAATGACCTGCTGGAGAGGAGCTCTGCAGAGAAGGACCTGGGGGTCCTGGTGGATGACAGGTTGGCCATGAGCCAGCAGCGTGCCCTGCTGACTAAGAGGGCCAATGGTATCCTGGGGTGCATGAAGAGGAGTGTGGCCAGCAGGTCAAAGGAGGTGATCCTCCCCCTCTACTCTGCCCTGGTCAGGCCCCACCAGGAATATTGTATTCAGTTCTGGGCTCCCTGGTATAAAAAAGACAGTTATCTCCTGGAAAGAGTCCGGTGAAGGGCTATGAAGATGATTAAAGGCCTGGAGCATCTCCTCTGACAGGATAGGCTGAAAGAACTGGGGTTGTTCAGCCTTGAGAAAAGAAGGCTAAGAGGGGATTTTATTAATGTTTATAAATATCTCAAGTGTGGGGCACAGGGGGAAACGGCCAGCCTCTTTTCAATGGTCTGTGGAGACAGGACTAGGGGCAATGACTGCAAGTTAGAGCATAGGAAGTTCCGCACCAACCTGCGGATGAACTTTTTCACAGTGAGGGTGACAGAGCACTGGAACATGCTGCCCAGGGGGGTTGTGGAGTCTCCTTCTCTGGAGATATTCAAGACCCATTTGGGCACCTATCTGTGCGCTCTGTCCTAGGGAACCTGCTTTGGCAGGGGGGTTGGACCTGATGATCTCTTGAGGTCCCTTCCAACCCCTACGATTCTGTGATTCTATGATTTTTTAGGTGAAATATATCTAATGAGTGGATTTCCTTTTTTACTAAGGAATTTTATCCTAGCAGATAAAGTTTAAGTTTACATAACAGGAATATAATAGAATAACAGAATAGAAACAGTACCTATTTCCCACCCCCCCCATTATTGACAAAAAGGTTTAATACGTAATTAGTTTAAATGGGAATTAATAGAAATTAACCCCTTTTTATTTCCATTTTTATTTTAGTAGAATTTTAGTGTTTGGAAGTAAGAACGGCTAGCATAAATGAACTCACACACAGAAAACCTGGGAAATGCTGAAAGAATCGATATTTCTTCTTACCTAGGTAAGTAATGCTAATGTGTTCTATAAAGTGCAACTTGAGTTTTATTTATTTTTTTTAATGAGATCATCATTATAGCCATGTATTATTAGTGTAGTCATGACCATTCAAAATTTTGAACACATCTGTGAAGACAGATTGAACTTGGAACCCATTGAAGGAGGATGCTTTCTTTTCTTTCCAGCAATGACCAACAATAAATTATATCCACTTAACTGTGCCAAGGAAGGTTTAGATTAGACATTAGAAAAAGAAAAAAAAAAAAACAACCTGAAAGAGTTGTCAGGGCCTGCAACAGGCTGCCCAGGGAGGGGGTTGAGTCACCTTCCCTAGATATTTTTTAAAAAAGGGTAGATGAAGTACTTAGGGATATGGTTTAGCTTAAGATGGGATTGGTTGGACTTGATGATCTTTAAAGGTCTTTTCCAACCTTGTGATTCTGTGAACTTCTATATTCAAGACTCTCACTGTATCTCTTGTAACTCTTTCTTGTTATATTCACTGTAATTTTTTAATGCTCAGATGAGCAAAAGCTATTACTCATTTGGAACTGAGAAAAATACCTTCTGAAGAACATATCTGGGAAACACAAATGGACCTGACTTCCTTCTGTCTCCTTGGTTCCCTGTTTTGTTCACTGACTGTCCAAGGAAGTGATGACTTAGGACACATTTGCAGGCAGTGGGGTTGTTTATATTCTTTCTCCTCCATACTCATTATTTTCTACAATCACTATGTCCTTTTGAGACTGTTTGCCATAAGACAAATTGTTCCATTTCTGCAGGAGACAAATTCTCTGCAACAGAGCAAGCACAAGGCTTGCTCACCAAGTAGAATAAGAGGCGGGGATGGGAGGGAGAGAAAAAAAAAGCTAAAAAAAAAAATCCAGACATGCAAAACCCCCCACATATATCAGTGGGTGTCCCAAGGAAGCAAGACTAAGATGAATCTTGATACAGGGATGAGAAATCTAAAATTCAGAAAATTAAGAAAAAAGAGGGGTAGACACCAGAAGTTTACTCTGCTCTTGCTGTCTTTCTCCATGACCTTCTTTCCCAGCATTACCTACTGTCCCAGCCACTCATCATTGTTCCTGTTGGTAGCAGCAAACGAAGCTTTTCAAACCTCTGTTGTAGATGGAATGGATTTGGTCCTCAGTCCTCATCTAATGGGCATCCTTAGGCAACTGCCTGTTTTGTCTGTGGATAGGGCTGCTTATTTGTCTTCCCTTTTTGATGAGTCAGGGCTTAAAGAAATAAAAATAACTAGACTTTAACTTTGTGAAATTTTTCATCAGCTTGATGTATGAAACCAAAAATCTGAATTTGAAGGACAGTAACAAATTAAGCTTATATTATATGTGCATATACCCCTATGGTGGTGTTTTCTTACAATATTGAAATAGTTCTCAAGCAATACAAAAACTTTTCCTTTCTTTAAAAATTCTGGAGTTTGCTGAGACGGTGAAATAAATAATTAAAATTTACAAATAAAATTTCATTTTCTAGTTAAATAATATATTAGAAAAAATCCAGTATTTGAATACTTTTGCACATTCATTGAGCTAATTTACTGTGACCTTAAATATAGAGTTTTACATTAATATCTAAAGCAGACACCTTCTGTTGTCTAAGTAAAAAAAAAAAAAGGAATAAAATCACCAGGATTTATCACCAGACTTCCAGTATAGCTAGAGCATCTCCTTTAATTCTCCTTATTTAAGTAGAAAATAAGGCTAAATTTCATGCCAGAAGTCAGAGTGACTTAAATCTTTTGATAGCTGTAAGACTTTTTAAGCTTTTTCTGGTGCACACTAAAACCGAAGCATGTATTGTTTACAAAGACCTGAACTAGTAAAAAAATCTACTTGCCAAATAATTATGACTTTCCTCCGTATTTATATTCAAAATAATTAAAAAAATGCTTCCCCTCCCCCCTTGTTTTTGTTCCTAGAATGGTAAACAGGCTTATGTTGACAATGTTGTATTTTCTTTGGAATTTTTTTTTTTCAATGTTATTACAGTTTTTCTATAATTCCTTTGCAAAGGAAAACAACAAACAGGTTTTTAAATGTGACGAGAGCCTTCATATTTTTTGACCAATTTTTAGTCACCTGTCCGGCATAATGTAACTGTCTTCTGTAAAGTATTATATAGTAAGATTTTTTAAATTCTTTATTAGTTTTCTTTAAAACTTATTTTCTGGACTAAATTCTACATTAAAGATGCAGAAATGAGTTAGAATTTATTTATCTGGCACTTCTGAATTTTAAACTTTGCTTAATAAGAAAGAAGCATAAACAGGAATAATGCAACTTAGGTCAGGCAGCTACAGCTCATACCATACCTGGTTTATATAAATCATTTAAACAAATATAATGAAGTAGCAAATTTAGATCTAGGAAAAGGATGGATGGTTCTTCTGAATATGTTTTCCCCAAAAGATTCATTATCATACACCCCAAACCAACAGAAGAATGGTAAAATACGGAAGAAAAACGGTATCTCTAACATACCAACCCCAGGAATCCAAAGCATTTCAGAAACACTTATCTCCATTCCACTCTTTGAGAAATGAAACTTGAGATCCTGTAAATTGAAACAAAGCAGGAAAGCTTAAAAGCAGTGCACCATTTTTTCACTCAGTGGCCTTGGAATAATGAAAGGTTGAGACTAGTGATCATCTGTCTCCATAATTTCAGTCACAATTGGCAAACACGATTTAGAAACTGCCAGGAAGTGAAATTGATCTTACTCCCTGAGAAAAGAGTATATGTCTCATACAATTTCTTTATCCAACTACAACAGCAAAGAAATTCAACCACATTTGTGGCTATCCTTATGAAGTCTTTCCAAACTGCATATCAAAGCACTTGTAAGTGATTTTCACCTACCCTAACCAAAGTTTTAAAAATATGAAATTTGGCTAAGAAGAACACCACAAAAAGTGCATACAATTACCTTTGAGGCTGGAGTTGTTACAAGCTTATGAATATCAATACTGTGCAGTTTTGATGAGATCAAATACCCAACTTCTAGTAATATTTAGTAATTTTGGACATTGAATATTTTTTGCTACCAGCTTGATAAAATTGAACAAGTGATAAGAAGTGTACATTCTATTGGAAAATAAGCACCTTTTGAAAAAACCTCACTTATTTTCAAATAAACTATTTGAAAGAAAACTGTTATCTCATTTTCCTGCTAAGAAGGAGGTTTGCATTAATGTGCTTGAAATGAAACAGGAAAAATATCGAGTCCTGTGTTTATACTACGAGAAAGTTAACCTGTTTAAGATTATCTTGCACTTTTTATATCACCTTATTTTCAGCTTTTAGCATTACAAACTATTTATCTACACAAGCTACAGTTTTCAGTGTCTCCTGTCTGCATAAAGCTCAAATTGTAGCAGAAATTTTTAGCTGGCATTTTCAAGAGAGCACAAAAGGTTGTTTTTGTTTTTTTTTTTAAATGAAAAAATCTGGGGAAGGTATGGTTATCATCAGCATTGAGAACATATTTAGGAGTGGGATTGGTGGAGTATGTTCTAGGGTCAAAGCAAAGACAATGCTTTCTCTATGCCCCAGAGTTCCCGTGCAGCATGGGCTGGGTAAACTGACAGAGGTCTCGGGCAGAGGGCTAATAGATGTGTTTGCGAGGCTCTGTCTCAAAACCCATAACATTATAAACAGCAAGGACTTGCAGCCTACGAAACATTAGGTCAAAGGCACTCTCTGCATTAAATAGAAGCTAACTACATGCGGTGGGTTAACCTTAGGTTACCACCGTATTTCTCTTTTACTCAGCAGGACAGGGTGAGAAAATAAGATGGAAACAACTTGTTGGTCAAGATAAAGGCAGTTTAATAAAGAAAAGTAAAAGCTGTATGCAGAAGCAAAGGAAACAAACAAATATCCTTTGTTTCCCATCACCCAGTGATGTCCTGGGAAGTAAAGCCTCAGTACATGTAGCTGTAGCTTCAGAAGACAAATGTACCTTAATAAAAAAATACCCTCACATACTCCTCCTTTCTCTCCTCTTTCATTGCTGTGCATGATGTCATATGTTATGAAATTTCCCATTGGTCAGTCTGGGTCAGTTGTCCTGATTGTGTTCTCTCCCAGTTGCTTGCCTACTCTCAGCCTACAAGCCTTTGGTGGGGAGGGTAGTTGGAGATCCAGCCTTGACACTATGTAAGCACTAAGCTTAGCAGCAACCAAGATACTGGTGTGTAATCAATACCATTCTAGCTACAAATACAAAGCACAGCACAGCACTATAAGGACTGCTATGGTGAACTCTCACCCTATCCCTGTCACACCCGACACATCACATCTAAAGAGTCAAAAGTTAGATGTATATATTACTGAGCTGTATTACTGGATTTGTGTTGCAAGATTTTGGTAGCAGGGGAAATACAAGAGTGGTTTCTACCAGAAGATTTCAGAAACTTCCACTGTGTCTGATAGAGCCAGCATCAGCCACCTCCAAGATGGACCTGTTCGTGGTCAAGGTTGAGCCAATCAGCGATGGTGGTAATACCTCTGTGATAACAGAGATAAGAAGAGGGAAATAAAAAATGTTGTGCAACTTCAGTCAGAGGAGAGGGGTAACAATACAAGAGAGAAACAACTCTGCAGACACCAAAGGAAGGAGAGGAGGTGCTCCAGGCACTGGAGCAGCCCACAGAGAAGGTGGCAGGCAACCTTTCAGTTCCCCTGAAACCCATGGAGGTGAACTTTTGACTCCATGGGGGACCTATGCTGGAACAGTCATTCCTGAAGGTCTGCACCCCATTGAAGGGATCTATGCTGCAACAGTTTGTAAAGAACTGCAACCTGTGGGGAGGACTCATGTTGGAGTAGTTTGTGGGGGACTGTCTCCCATGGGAGGGACCCCATGCTGGAGCAGGAGAGGAGCATGAGGCATCCTCCCTCTTAAGGAGGAATTCTCAACAGAGCACACATGTGATGAACTGACTACAATCCCCATTTGCCATCTCCCTGTGCTGCTTCAGGGGAGAATGTAGAGAAATTAGGAGTGATATTGAACCCAGGAAGAAGGGAGGGGTGGGGGGGAATGTGTTTTCCGATTGTTAATATTTCTTATTATCCTACTCTGATTTTTTTTGTACTAAATTAAATTAATTTTCCCTAAGTCAAAGCTGTTTTACCCATGATGTCAAATGGTTGATTGCTGTTCTTATCTTCATCCATGAGTCATGGGTTATATTTTCTCTCCCCTGTCCAGATGAGTAGGGGAGTGATAGAGCGGTTTGGTGGGCAAGCTACTCACACTGGGAGTTTTGATAGCAACAGTAGGAATAGCCAAATCTAAAGCATGTGTCATCCAGCCTGTCTCAGGATGAGTTGATTCAATCTCCAGATAACATTTCAGATGTTCATCTTTGCATTTGTGAATAATTGGAGCAGAAATAGTGACTGTACTGTAAATTATACTTTTACCTACCAAAGCTAATATTTGTGTTGTGTCACATTTTGACTTTGTTGGGGTTTTTTGGGATTGGTTTTTTTGTTGGTTTTTTTTTTGGCTCATTGCTTTTGCTGATTACTTTGTTACTGTTTCTGTTACTCTGCTATTTCCAATGACAGAAGTTTAGAGTCTGGGTCCAAATTTTGCTTGAGATTCAAACTAGATATTAATTCAATGACAGTAAAGGTACAGCAAATTAAGAATATGTCCCTCACTGGTGGGGCTAAACCACAACATAGTACAGCTGAAAGAAAATGGTGGTACCATGGTACCACTCAAAAAAGTGAAAAAAAAAAAGTTGGGAAAGATATCGTGTGTAAAATCATGGTTGACAAATGCCTGGCGCTTCCCTTGGTATAGATCATTCCATTTTTGGATTTGACCATTTTTCTGACATTTCATAGGTAGGCAATGTCCTAATGTTATTACGCTAACCAAGCTTTCTCATACTGATGACAAAAGTATCAAAATGAAAATATATTAGACTCAATAAGCACTCTATTTCTGTCTTATGAAGTGAGTTCCAGTTCTAAGTGCTCCAGTTTAGGAGCAGAGTATGATTATTCAGCCTTAGGAACTTGAATTGAGATGTATTTTTGTTATAATGGATGTGCAAATCAACATCAGCCATAATTTTCTCCAGTATCCATCCATCCAGTGCCCCATCCCTTGAGGCATTTAAGGCCAGGTTGGACAGGGCTTTGGCAACCTGCTTCGCTGAGGTTGTCCCTGCCCATGGCAGGGGGTGTTGGAACAAGATGATCTTTGAGGTCCCAAAATATTATAGGAATCTATGATTCCTTGTCAATTAACTAAAGACAGGGAATTGGCATTTGGTATTAAGAGTTGGATATGTTTTTATCAGTAGACACAATGAACGAAACTGAAAAAAAGGTTTTGATAGCAGTTAATGAATATGTCTGGCCATGTTTAACACCTGAATAAATAAAAGTAGGATGAGAAAACACTGTATGTAAACCAGAAGGGAAAGAACAATGAAGGCAATAATGTTGTACCTGTGGGTATAACCAGGTCAACTAAAATAAATCAGTTAGCATGGAGTGGTAACTATAGAAATGTTCTCCGTCATGGTGAAAGAGCAGTAAAGATATGGTCAGAAGAAAAATGAAAGTAAAACCAGCTACAACAAATATTTATGGAGAACCAAGCATATGTTAAGGGTTATTGAGAAATAAAGTACAACATATTTATTAATTTAGGATTCAGTAAATCAAAGAAAAGTCAAGAGCTACATATTTGCATAAGTGCTAGGGAGTATTAATTTAAAGATGTCTAAAGGTATGTAGATGCTAAGATAATTATCAACGAGAAAATACCCCTCACAAATTAGCTCAGGAAGCTCTGCTAATGTAGAGTTCTTACAGATTAAAGACTATGTTATATAGTTAGCATTTGTTCAACCTCATTTTTAGAAGCCATTAAGGAACTGATCTTTCCCTGATTACTTTTAACTATATAGAAAATGCAAGACAGAGAAACCTAAATGTGATTTTAATTAACAGAAGTCCTACTGAGAGACCAGACTGAAGAGTACAACATGGCACTGAAACTTTTTTCATAGTATTTGCCTTACAGATAATGAAACACACCCTTATTTGATGGCTGCTGTTTATCTACATTGATCCAAACTCATATTTTCTTGCCATGAGGTATTTTCCTCAACATTGATAAATTTAGCATTAGCTTATTTACAACAATAACCCAAGTTAATTTCCTCAGTCAATTACTCAATTAGTATCTTCATTTAATCCATTAGTCTGTCACTTCAATTAAAAGGAAAGCTATGACTTATTTCAATGTTATGCAAAATTCAATATGCTAGAAGTACCTACATTTTAGAAGAGTTAAGTATCTTAAATTAACAGCAAATTTCAGCTCTGCTGCTGTTACAGGCATTAATTATAATTACTAATCTGTACTTCATGTGACTTGCAATTTTATTTACTCAATATGAGAGGATTTCAAATATTTGCCAGAAGAATATTTTCTTGTGGCAACCATTTCTAACTCCTTCATCTTCCTTTTGTTTTAGGTACTTATGCTATTATGTAGCATAATTAAGCACCATAAAATGATAACTAATCAGCAGATATGTCTTTAAAAAGCTATAATATTCAAAAGTCTGTTTGATTGCTAACCAACCATATTGTGATTCCCTTGACATCTTTTCCTGCATAGAAGTGCTATACATGTAGTTAGCTGTTAACTGCATATTGAGAAATAGCTGTCTTTTTGGTTTTGGAAATAATATTGAATTCAGATGTCTAAACCAATAATGGAAGCAGTCTTTAATTGGAAAGCACAATCCTCAAGTTCCTGGAACCAAAATATCTTCAGCATATGCATACTACAGAGGGAAACATTTTGCAAGAGATTGTTTTTAATCAGTCTGAATTGTTCTTAATCTGATTGTTTATTCAGAAGCACCAAAAGAAAAGAGAGATGGGGTGGGGGGAACAAAAGAAAATAAGATCTAAATGCAGGAGGGTGTGTAATTCATTCACTTGTCAACTGCTTGTTCATACTGTTAGCAGCATGATCTTGTTGCTTTTAACTAATAAACCCTCAATGCCTCTCTTCTGTAACAGGAACCAAAGCTTTTCAGCTACAAGTGCTTGTGAGCTAAATTCCCCTACTGTGAATACTTTTGCCAACTCCTAGAATATCTGGAGTTATCTAGCTTAGGGTCAAGTAGAAACTTAATATTTTGGCAGTCTAGTTCTTTTCATATGTGTATGAACAAGAAAGTAAACCAACAGTATCAGTAGCCAGAATAATCCTATATCACCACTATAGTTTATCAAACTAAAGAAAAATATCATACATATAGCATTTTATCTAGAAAAAAATAAGCTTTCCCTAAAAGTAAACAAGCTGTACAATTTTTAAGAACTTTACAGATAGATAGATAATACTTTTCTTACAGAAAAAAAAGAAAAAAGAAAAAAAAAGGGGAGGGGCATTTACTAACATTGCGATACCCTTTGCAATAGTAAGGGCTTCCTTATCCCACTGTTCCCAGACAGTGGCTCAGTACCACACACCCTTCACTCACTCCCACAGGAGAGACAGATAGAGCCTTTGTGGGTTGGGATAAGGACAGTTCACTGACAAAAATCACCATGAACGTAGAACAATAATGGCCAATTACACTTACATCCAGTGCTAACACAGAGTACTGCACCACAGGGCTAACTGACCAACCTGACACCCCAGCCACATTCAGACTGTCCTGGAGGCAACAAAACCATACCCTTCCCCAACCAGCTGTTTTTATGGGGAAGTGGTGTCAGGTCATGTGGAAAACAGCCCAGGCTAACTCAGCTCACCAGTGCTGGCTGCCTGGGGAGGTTAACTCTGGCCCGGCCAGAACCAGCACAGCCAGGAACTATTTTAGCAGTCTTGATCAAAAAGGTAAAAGGAAGGTTTTCTATTTTGTAAATTAGTGTAAAAAAAAAAAAAAAAAAAAAAAGGTCATACTTTTTGGATACTCTTTCTTAAACTGTGTTAGAAATTAATGGAGTTTAGTAACTAATCTAAGTAATCTAATTAAAACCAGTAAAAGCTACAGAAAGAAACAATGTAACAATGTTACTATATGATTATCATACCTTTTCCAGAGTGTTCTGGTGTTCTGATATTCAGGTAGTTTCTCTGGAATTGCACTCTGTGGTATTCTTCTGGAAGTGTTCACTGATGGAAGCCACCAAAAGAAAAATCCTGGTGTAAGCAAGGGCTCTGAATGTGCAGCCCATTGAACAGTTAGGGTCAAAGCCTAATAAATGTCAGAAATGCAAGTGGAGGAAGGAGAAAAATACCTCCTGATGTATCAATATATGTACATGTTGAGGATCAAGAATTGATGTCATTATTTGCATTTTACCTTTATGTGTCTTGCATTGGATGGGATTTATCGCAACTGATAATAACCAGGAATCCCTTACATATGGGATTCTTGAGTAGCTTGGAAAGTGACTGATTAGTTGCCCTAATCTTTTTAGTTGCCCTAAATTTTCCAAGAAGCTTAAATTATCTGTTTCCTCACTTTTAATTTTATAAGGGTAAGGAAAGAGAACAAACATGAATATTTTTATTCATGAAATAAAAATTCTGATCTAGGTATCTTTTAGTTTTACAGTATTTGTAGTAAACCAAAATACTTTTTTTTTTTTTTACAATACTTGGTCATAGGTACATTGACATAAAAAATAATGAATATTCATTAGCTTGCCATCTCTTATTAGGAATTGTAACAATATCTCGTATATTACACATGCTGTAACAACTTCCTGTGTTCAAAAAATACCATTTTGATCTCAATTATGAACATCCCTTTCATCCTTCCCTTAAAGCTGCTGGAAGCTGCTCAATACTGTTCCTACTTAAAGTTGTCAGCCCTGTTGTACTTACACACTCTCTCCTTTATTTCTAAACTCCTTGATTAGGTGTCTGGTGATACACAAAATTCACCAGCCTAGCACGTAGTACCTCTGAACACACATTGAAAGTTCAATTAAATGAGAACTGAAGTGTTAGTATAGTTTGAAATATTTAATAATTCATTATGTTATTTTGAATATTTTATTTTATGTATTAAATATACAGTAAGTCTGTCTGTCCTGAAACTAGACTAGTAATGCAATTAGGCTTATGCTCTGTAGCATAGCAATTAATGAAATACAAATTTGCAAGAAAAGAAAGACAATTTTGAAGTTTTGCAGTCAGTTTGCAGTCCAAATTTTGTTTGCAGACAAAAGAGAGGGTGTCTGTCATTTCTAGCAACAACATCAGTGGGTGAAAAGTAGAGGACACTTACTGACAGCTTATGTGACTTGAATTGAAAGCTTCACAGGAAATATTGAGTTCCTTCTCTTTATGGAACACCTTAATATTCTGTTTATATATCATCACATTTTATTTGCCACCAAAACCCACAACTCCATGGCTCCTTCCAATCACCTTATTTTCTTATGATCAAATAATAATGTCACTAGTTATGCAAAAAATAATCTTCAGAAGAGTTACCTATATCACCATTATTTCTTCTTTGTCTTCAAGAATGTTAAATGGTTGAGATCAAAAGATCATTTTTATAAAGAAGGTTTACACAAAGCCTGTACCAGACAGAAAGTAAAAAAAAAAAACATTCCCCAGCTTCTAATTTCCCACACAAATTCATGGGTCACCACACAGATTACCCTGCAAAAGCATTATCTTTTTTCCTTTTTCTGTTTTTGTGGTTGTGTCCTGTATACTGTGGCACAGCATAGAGGCAGTTGTTCCCACTCAGATAAATAGTTTTCAAGTTGGAAGTTTTCTGCAAATGTTTGAAATAAGAAACAAGTAAACAGACAAAACAATGGGAACAACGATAAATGTGAGATGACTGTGGATAATATCACCATAAGCTCCTATGCTGGATAGCTGTGTGCTAACCTAGCCAGCCCTACAAGCTTCCAGCCAGGAAATCAATAATTCTCCTAAAATCTCAGCTCAGGAATAACCCTTGGTTTGTTTGTTCTCATCTCAAAATCTAGGTGCAAAGAGTGCTCTTTGCGTGATTGCATTGATATGTCCTGAAGGATTTTGACTAGCTATAAACATCTACTAATTGACTACAAATTTCTAGTGCTATTTCAAATTAATTACAGAATACATCAAACTTAAAGAAAGTTTACTTGCGACTTATAAGAATATAATTCATGGCCATAGAAGTATAAAACGCAGTGATTTGAGATCTATTTTCTATTTTGGAAAATATAGAAAACTTACTGATTGGGGGGAAAAAAAAAAAAGCTAACACAAATAAAAACTAAGAAATATCAGGAAGATATTTTGTATCCATAACATCCATATTCTTCACCATGGTTCAGCTCCTGTATTTCCCAAATATATGCTGTTATCTTCTCAGATTATCATTCCTTGTTACACAGCTCCCATGATATTATATCGTTTCATTGTTCCTTTTTCTACAGGGCTCTGCTTAAGCTGCTTACCCAAAACAGTTCAGCATAGATCCCCAATGATGGGTAATATTTGTATTAACAATTCACTTTCTTCTCCACTTCTGTCTCTTGAGTAAATGCCTAATAATTTGTAATAATTTGTCATAGTAATCTTGTTAAAAGAAAAAAAAAGAGCGAGATTCAATGGATAATAGGACATTAATATTCAAAATCCTTAGAAAAAAAAATTACATGGATTCAGTTGTTACATGGCTACATTGTTTATAAGCATGTCTGCCAAAGCCCGTGTGCATAATACATTTCAAAGAATGGAGAAAATACAGGAAAAAACCACTTTGAATGTGAGAAATGGGACAAAGTACATGTTACTTGCCTGACATTCTTGTTTACATTATATGATCAGAGACAACCCTATACACAGCTTAATCCTGGATAATACAGAAAGTGTCAGGAGTCTTGTTTTTAGTGCTAGCTCAGCATGTCCTAAGGACACTGGACTCTGTATAGAGAATTTCATATACACAAGACATTTTTGATTGAAGGTAAGCAGCCACATACAAATTCTTTGAATGAATTCTTTCTTCCTTACTTTTCTTAGAGATATGAAGAAGTTAACAGTGATGATACTTAAAGCATTGTTATCTTCTGAGGTGGTCAGAAGATTTTGAAGAAGATTCAGCAAAATCCACCCATTGCATTGTACTGAATTTTCGAGATTATTTTAGCACTGCTGACACATTCAGAAAACAAAACAAAACAACAACAACAACAAAAAATTAAGAAAAACAGATACCAGCATGCAAAATACAGGATAAATATGATATCCATAGGGCACAGTACTATGAAACAGTCTGTGGTGGTTTAGCACTGGCTGGAGGCCAGACGCCCACCAAAGCCAGTCTATTACTCCCCTTCCCAGGTGGACAGGGGAGAAAATATATATTAAGAGGCTTAGGAGTCAAGATAAGGACAAGGAGAGATCATTTTATCAGTGATGATATGGGCAAAACAGACTCAACACAGTGCAGGAAAGAACTATTCTAATTTATTACACTACACTAGAAAGAACAGTGAAGAACCGGAGTCAGGAGTGCAATCAAATCTTAAAACAAATGCAACCAGATCTTAAAAACACGTTCCCCCCACCACTCCCTTCTTAGCAGACTTTAATCAGAATCTTGCTCCCTTCTTCCCCCCCGCTCGCAGTACAGGGGGGGCAGGGACTGGGGAAAAATGGGGTTCTCAGTAGCACCTTCCCCCCACCCCTCCATTCTAAGCAGAATTCCCTTTAGCCATGATTTTACTCCCTTCTTCCCCCCCTGCTCGCAGTACAGGGGGGGGCAGGGACTAGGAAATAATAATGGGGTTCTCGGTTACTTCATGAGCTGTTTTCCTTTCCCAGATCTTAAAACACCTCTACCTCCCCACCCCGCTCCCTCCTTAGCAGACTTCAATCTAGTCATGATTTCACTCCCTTCCTCCCCCCGATCACAGCACAGGGGGGCAGGGACTGGGAGACGGGGGCTTCGGTCAGTTCCTTGCAAGTTGGTTTCCTTCTCGGCCGGGGGGGGCGGAAAATCCATTCCACACACCCTCCCCCTGCTGCACCGTGGGGTCCCACGCACTGGAGACAGTCCTCCACGAACTTTCTCCGTGTGTCTCATCAGCTGCTCCGCCTGGATCCCTGCTGTGGCGGGCAGCAATAAATCACAATGTCTCTCAGTCCCAGTCCTCCACAGGGTCATCAGCCTCCCCCCAGCAAACCTGTTCCAGTGCAATTCTCTCTCTCTCGCGCTCATCTTTGTAGGTTCCAAGTGCTGGCAGGGGCTTGCTTCAGCGTAAGGGTCACAGTGTCTTCTCTATGTCTCCACCTGCTCCATCCAGTGTGGAGCCCCTCCACGGGCTGCAGGTGGGGTCTCAGCCTTTACCATGGGGTTTCTCCACGGGCTGCAGGGGCATCTTTCTCTCCGGCACCTGGGGCGCCTACTCCCCCTCCCCGACCTTGGTGTCTGCACAGCTCGTTACATCTTCTCACTCCCTTCTCCGGTGGCAAAATGCAGCTGCTTCCGGGTCGTTTTCTCCTGTGATTCTCACAGGCGCTATGACTATCTCTCATTGGCTTGGCCCTGGTCAACAATGATTCTGGCCTTGGATTGTTTACAGTTTGGAGCTCCAGAGAATTCCTGCAGCTCCTCACAGCAGCCATTTTCTGCACCCCCTGTTCTTTTCCAGCACCCAACCTCGCAAATCTGCAACACAGTCCAACCTACTGTATTCAAATTCATACTAGTATTGTACTGCTAAAAATTAGACTGCTCTGATTTTCAAAGCAAATATTGTTCATATATATTTCCATTTCCTTTCTTTTGTCATGAAATAATTACATAATAAATTCAAGGTTCTTTAGTTATGCTCAATGTTTATCTTTTTTCCTATGTCAAGTTCAGAGTTCATTTACATTTACAGTTTGTATATAGAATAGTAGATATTATATATATATATTATTGACAATTACACTTAATCTGATTTCTATTGCAATATTGTACATGGGTATCGAGTGTGACTAAGGGATATCTGTTCTTCATAGATACATTCCTTAAATGGCCTTCAGGAAAAAAATCAAATCCTTAAAGTAACATTCTCATAGAGTTCTAAATAGGTTGGAAGGGACCTCTAAAGGTCATCTAGTCCAACACCCCTGACATGAGGGACATCTTCAGATAGATGAGATTGCTCAGAGTCTTGTCCAACCTGACCTTGAATGTCTCCAAGGATGGGGCATCTACCACCTCTCTGGGCAAATTATTCCTCTGTTTCACCACTCTTACCATTGCTACAGCCCCTACTAAAAAGATTGTCCCCATCTTTCTTATAAAGCTCTTTCAAGTATTAAAAAGCTGCTCTCTATAGAGCCTTTTCTTCTCCAGACTGAATGACCTGAACTCTCTCAGCCCGTCTCCATAAGAGAGGTGCTCCAGGCCTCTGATAATATTTGTGGCCTTCCTTGGGACTCAGTCCAACAGCTCTATGTCTTGTCCTGTGCTGAGGACCCCAGATGTGGATTCTCTGCTCCAGGTGGGGTCTCATGAGAGTGGAGTAGAGGGGCAGACTCACCTCCCTCAACCTGCTGCTTATGCCTTTTCTGATGAAGCCTGGAATATGGTAGGTTTTCTGGGCTGCAAATGTGTGTGTATGAGAAACAAGAATGAGTTATGGGAATTTCCAGAAAAGCAAGCATTTTTTTTAAAAGTGAACAAACAGGAAATGTGAATACACTTTTGATACTGCCTAAAGTACTTAGGTTAAACATGTAAACATATCAGAAATGTTGTATAAAATTTAATTTTTCAATGAAAGAGATTAATAGACTTCGAGGGTTCAGTAGTCAAAAAACAATAGAGACAAGCTACTTTTTAATACTCAAAAGCTTAGATAATCATTAAACTAATTAGTAAAAAGTTGACAATAACTAGACAGTAAAATAAATTCAGTTGACATATCTGTGGTTTTTGAAGTCCACGTACTGGAGAAAAGTACATAATGTAAAAATACATAATAAGCTATCCAAAGAACTAGCTGGTCTTATAATAATATTTAATTAACTTTTATAACAGAGTTAATTTCTGTCCTTACATTAAATCACCAAATTTTATTATAATGAGAAAACCTGGATATGAGACTCAGTCATCTTGAGGAGAATTTCCTTGAGAGCATATTCCAAGAACTAATACATTCTTGGTACATTCTTGGATGAAGAACTCAAAATTAAGTATAACAAATATAACAATCAGTATAATAGATACTGATTATTTTTAGAAGAATATGACAGTAATAAAAGAGATTTTTATTTGCATTGAGGATAGATTATGCTCCAGTCTATACACAAACCATCTACAACCCATAGGAAAATGTATTGTGTGGGAAATGTAAGGGATTTTTGCATGCTGATCGCTAAATACTAGAGGTGGCTAGGCAAAGGCAGAGGGCAACTTGCTGTGGGGGAAGCTTTGGGGTCAGACATTATTTGTGGGGGTTGGAACTCTATGATCCTTGGGGTCCCTTCCAACCCATACCATTCTATGATTCTATTATTTAATCACGTAAGTGTGGCGTTGTCCCCAAGCTAATAAATGTGAACAATTGCCATGCAAATCCCTTTTGCTGTGCTGTTATATGGATCTGTTGCCACATCCCAACATTCACTTACTAAACATGATAGCATATTCTAGGCATGTCTGTGCTGAGAGATTTTTGTCTTATTTCAACTATGCAGTTTGGACCTTCTTTCACAATACATTCTAATACAGACTTAAATCCACTCTTCTAGGCAGGGGTTATTTATTATGCTTAAAATAAATACAGCAGGACTTATATGCTTACATCCTATTGATTTCAAGCAATATTGTCAATAAAGATGTTTTCCTAAGCTGGTGCTGATTACTGAAAGCTAGATTTCTTTTCTGTTTACAAAAGAACAGCCTCTACTGTACTTTGTTTGGAAACATTTAGAAAACTACTCAGGTGGAAAATTTCAAAACATTAAGAATCAGCAAATATTTTGTTGAATGCTTTCTTTGTTCCCTGATTATAGCCAACTGATCTCAGAGTGTCTATTAAAAAGATACAACCATAAACAGTTTTTTAGCCTTCTCTGATCTTATTACATACAAAGAAGGAATTCACAACCCCCTGAAAAACTTCTATAGTCTCTTTAAATTACTTCACAAAAACCTTAATATTGGGATGTAAATAATCTATATACATACCTAAAATATAAAATATGGCAATTATATCCTTGATTTTATTACTTTTATTTAGTTTTTTTCTTTGTTTCTATTTAATGCATTTACACTCTGAGTTATAGCATATGTATATTGTGGAGATTACACAGATGTCATATGAGTACCACTGAAGCCTTGTTAGGACAGGATGTTTGGGGTTTTTTGTGGGGTTTTTTTTTGGTTGGTTGGTTTGGGTTGGGTTGGGTTTTGGTTCCCCTCCCACCCCCTGCCCCCAATTATTTATGTTTGTTGTTAATTTTGACATGAAACATACTTCAGAGATCATTTTGGCTTTAAATGAGTTTCAAGAATAGAGAATTTTTTTTCATATCACCATCGCCCAACTTGTAAAATTAGCCTCACAAATCGAAATAACTGATGAATACATGAGTGGAAGTGTGTTTAACTACATGGAAGTGCTAGAAAGCATTGAAACAATGAGCAATTATGAATTTTAACTGGATTATTCCCAACAAGTGTTTCTATTTATAGTAACAATAGCTGGAAAAAAAACCCAAAACAAAACAAAACAAACCCCCCCCCCCCCCCAAAACCAACCCAAAAAACCCAGTGTCTTTTGCATACACCAGTAGAGACTTGTACAAAGTATTTCTGCATAATTCAGGACATGCTAAATGTAAATGAAAGAGTGTGTAGTAACTTATGTGTGTCAAATATTCACAGTTAGTTTTATATGCATAAATATGTATCTGCAGACATATGGATATTTGTGTGTGTATATGTGTATAGATCTATATAGAGTTTATAAAACAATTATGCCTTAGGTAAAAAAAAATAAATAAATGAACTTAAAGTACAGCAGTTCTAAACTAATGTAGGGTCTTTTCTCAGGTACAGAAGCATCAAGCACCTAACTGATTCTTTATTTTCACAACTACTAATAAATTCTGTGACACATTGTTTTACCAGAATTTTAAAATCTGATCCTTTCCAACTTCCTAAGAAGGAATTAGTCTATTTCCAAAAGTGTATTTTATCCCCATTAGTATGCTTTATAAATTACTTTAGGTAGAGCAACACAAGTCATAACTGTAGAGATCCAAAAGTTCAACATTCATCTAGCATCTAGCTGTACTAACCTCTCTTTTTTAGTCAGACGGTGAAATGTGATCAATTTTAGGAAGAGATTAATCAACTTTTTGAGTGGCCTGTGTCATTGCATTGAGAGGCTTGTGCAACTAGTTAAAAGTCAGAAAATGCATTTTCTGATGTTTATATTAAAGCTGACAAATCTGCTTTATTTTGGAATAATAATCTCTCTTTTTTCTTTTTTTTTTTTTAAATGCTTTTAGATACCTATAGAAAGCAAAAAAATAGATTTTTTTTGCCCCCCAATTTGTTGGTAAATTAGAACATGAAGATACACAGATTTACAGCTAAAGAGTCTACCTGGTGTTTTATCTTACTTGGATATTTATTGAGTGTCTCTGCACATCCTCTGGCGGAATTATTTTCAGATTTACCTTGTTAGATGAATCAGATGTCACAGATAT
>VZTU01006245.1:339449-368128 GCA_013400835.1 Zapornia atra | reverse complement strand
CTTTACTGAGAGGGTGATGGGGCGCTGAAACAGGATCCCCAAGGAACTGGACACAGCACCAAGCTTGACTGAATTCAAGAAGCATCTGGACAATGCACTCAGTCACGTGCTCTGATTTGTCTGGCCCTGTGTGGAGCAAGGAGTTGGGAGTTGATGATCCTTATGGGTCCCTTCCAGCTCAATATATTCTATGATACTATGATCGTTTACCCCTTTCAAAGAAAAACACCAATGTAGCTTCATTTCTGGGAAATAGGTTTCTACACTATATCTTTGATCGCCATTCTAGCTTGTTAATAAAAATGTCAAAAAGCAAATGTAACTAAAAAAACTGAGTCAGATCTCCTGCACTAACAATACATACACTCTTTAAAATAATTTTTAAAAGACTATTATGAGCAGAGTTTAGAAATTACTATATTTAGTATTCTCTTCTTTTACCATCTATCAGCCATGGAGCTTGCTTGCTGCTTGCATCCTGCCCCATTCCAAGTTAGATGAACCAGTTTCACTTCACCATTCTTGCAGTAACTCCATATACCCACCAAGAAGGTGACATTACCTTGTCACTGTGCACCACACCACTGGCAGCAAGCTGGTGGTCCCAGCAGTCACCTGCACTTGGATATAAATGCTGATTCTTCACACTAAAGCAGAGCTTAACTTATTCTACTACAGTCCATGCTCCATCCTTCACTGGGAGATGGAGGGCTACAAAACTTTGATCAGTCAATCTGGAGCTTCCTACCAAGCATGGCTTACAAAAAGTGTAAAAATTGCACAGAGTAAACAGGAAGACTGTTCCTCATGACTGTGTGGGAGATACATTTGTCATATGTTATACTTAGCCCTAGTATGAGACTTTGGGTCACTTGAGTCATTGTGAAGCTGTACAGCGTGTTGAGAAAGCCAGGGTATGTTTGAAATGAGCCCATGAGCATTGTTCACTCTCTTTTTCAATGAGATTGCTCTCAAATCCCAGATGGCATCATTCTCTTCCTAAGGGAAATCTTTCACCTTGGAAACTATTCTGCTAAGCGTAAATCAATACCAAATAACAAATAACTCGGCTCCAGTGCCTACATTCACCTTGGTCATTTGTATAAAGCAGCCCAAAATTCTTTACAGAGGCATTTATAAGATGGTGAAACTGAGGCATGGGGAGGTGAAATGAAGTGCTTACCCTGGCCTCAGAAAGTTAGTGACAGAAAAATCAACGGTGCTTCTTGAACTGTACTCCAAATTTTCTCTCTTTTTATTCATAATTTACTTAGCAGGCCTTTCTTGATGATGGCAAAGCTAAGGCAGGGCTAGTCACTCAAAAAATTCTAACTATGAATCTGTGTTATGAAAGAATTTATACAACAGCATCCCAATTTCTTCCCCTCTGCACAGAAACTTTTAAAACCAGATATGCTCACACTTCATTAATGAAGACCTAATTGTAACAGTAACAGACAATGTAGGACATTTGAGTATACGTGGAAATCTTTAATCTCCAGCAGTACATGAAAGCAAAGTGAGGATTATGATTTACCTCCTTATTCACTCCAACTGTCTGCACTGCAAGAAACATATTAGAGTAAATATCAGACCTCCAGTATTACTCTTTTGTCTCCACTTGCACTATCTGCTACAAACATTCTTTCTACTAATAACCTTTTTGTGCATCTACACTTTCATTGGGACTTTAAATCCTTTGCGTTTCCTATTACTCTTACAGAATAATTGCTTTTTCTAGACCAATCACAATATCAAAATATCATACTCAAGTATCCTTGGTATTAAGGATAGCTTAGATATTTTGAAAAGGTGATATATGTTGACACTCTTCTATATTCTGCCATTTTTCATGATCCTCAGTGTCAATTAATGACTTAATTTTTGATAAATTAGAAATATCACAATGATACAAAAAAGTCTAAATAAGAAGATACATGAAGGTGAAAACCTATCAAATAAATCTGAACTTGTAATTCAGAAAGTGATGTCAGATAACAGAGAGGAAGTGGAACTTACTCATGTATTTTCCCTTTTGGTCTAAATGAAGCTTGTGTGAAATCACACTGCACTTTGTCTACGCCTTTTCAGACAGATATAGCAAAAAGGAAACAAAGCAAGCAGAATGCTGATACTAAAAGCTTACTGGCTGAATAAGCATTATTTTTTTTAAAATTACATTTTGATTATATTTTCCTGTGATTACCTCCCCAAGTAGTCCAAAGAATGAGCCCATACAGCTAGAAAAATCTCAATTTTCACCGCCATCAAGAAGTTTACTGATACATTTAAAAGCATTTGGTATCAGAGAAGAGTCTCACTGCAAGATGGTTGATTAAAAGAAAATAAAGTATCTCATAAAATTTCAGAGTTTTTTCCACTTTTTATAATAAGTATCTTCAAAAAAAGTCAGATACTTGAGTGCACATTGAAATTCTTACTCTCTGAATGTATGTGAAAGCAAAATGAGGACTGCAATTTGCATCCTTATTTACTCTAACTATCTAGACAAGAAGAGGCATATTAGACTAAATATCAGACTCCTTCCTTCCTGACCATTAAAACCCAGGAGTCTGGTGACTATCAGAAACACATGGCTCAGCACCTCAAAAATCCACTCTACAATACTTCTTTATATCACCTTCCTTTTCTTGGCAGCAAAGAAAAATCTGTTTATTAAAGTCATGCCATTCAATTATTTTAAACACTAAAAACAGGGATCCTACTGCCTCCAAAGGAAAGCTGTCTGGTGCCATAACAGATCCAGGCAGTTGCTACCTAAGTTTTGGCACAGTGCTTTATACAACAGATCCTAACCTGGATGGTACCTTGAAATACAAATAACTGACCAATACAAGCTACAGAGTGGTTTAAAACACTTTTCAGCTTAAAGAAGAGAGAAAACTGTTCAAAGAGCAAGTCGCATTTAAGCAGAACATGGCCCTTACTTTTCCAGCAATGTATCATTTCAGCTTGTTTCAAGAAGTTGAATGCAACTCCTTGTTTTAAAGAAATTGCATTCATTTACACTAGCACTTTGTATGTGCAAGCATATTTTTCTTTTTGAGTGCATCAAAGTTAGGCAAAGCACTTCTGCAATACAACCTCGCAAATAATGGATTCTATTTCAAACACTTAACTGCATTTTCCTGCATTTTTGTATTAAGAGCATCTCCATGCAATCCGACAGTAGCTACAAAAGTAGCTTCTTAGTAGGAATAGATTTTTCTTGTGACTTGCAACCAGGAGAGAGAGATATTGGGTGTACTTGCTTTTGAGATGTGGTCCTCCTAGAAGTGAAATTGTGACCCCATCTCATGAGCTTCTGGTCAGTCACGGACAATAAAGTTGTAACAAATTCAAAGGAACAAGACCAGGACAATTCTGATCATCTCAAAACATCAGTTTATTAGACAAGGACGTGCAGCTAAACCAAATCTTAACAAGTGCCCACTAGCAGCAGCACCCCTTACATCTGCAAACCTATTATCAACCCTAGATTAAAGCATGCAAGCAAACAACTGATCCTTTTTCCTCCTTGTACTGCAGTTTAATGCAAACTTTGACGGAAACCTTGGCTGTTTGAAAATGATCCTACACCAACAAACCAGTTCCAGATAACGCTGCAGTTTCCTTCAACAGATAACAGCCTGATCCTTGAGCTTTCAAAGAAAATCTCTTGACTTACCTGGGCTCCTAGATTTGGCAGTTCCTGTTGCAGTCAGTAACCACATCCAGAGAAATTAGTCTTATTGCTCTGTCCTGCTAGGCATTTTGATGTATGCAGCAGCTCCCACTCTGCTCTTTAAACTTTCCAGTGTGAATCACCTGATTAGCTGCTGCACTTACTTCCTGAGGAAAGCAGAAGTGAAGAGCAAATAAACCACATGCTCAAGACCTGCCATGCTCCCAAAGCAACTTAGAATAATTCAGCTTATGCACAAACCTGGCAGGCATTGCATGCTTCTCCCTGGATCTAGAGTAACCAGGTATTTCCCCTATACCATATTGATGAAAAGAGGGGGTTTGCGCAGGATGGGAGGGAGGGTTCATTTTAATTTTAAAATTAAGTTTTACCAAACTTCTACAGGAACAGCACTACAAACCTCACACTCACTGTGCAAGCTGTGCCCAAAGGACAAGCAACAATTTTAGTCCTTCCTCAAATGCGGTAGCCTGAAAATAAACACATTTGAATGCTGAGATGGATGCTAAGCCCTTGACCTCTCTACTAAAACGATCGAGGCAGCCATTCAGTTCAAGAGACAATTGCTATAAACCACTGACAACATAAAGGAACTTTGATTAGTTAGAGGGTTTGGGGAAGACTATTTCAGTTGTGTAGCTGGGCTTTTTTTAGTTCTCCCTAATAACTAATCTGAAAGTCCTCATAATTGGTTTTTAAGGGGAGATGAATTCAAATATTTTTACACAAGAAATTCAAGTGTTTCCCTGAACTGCTTCTCCCCAAGAATTTTATGATCACCCTTAGAATCAGTGGTATTATGGCCTCACAATGACTGAAACCTGAGGGGCTTTTACTCTAGGTGGTTAAAGCCATTTGTTTTCTGTTAACAACTACTGCCTGAAAAAGAGTATTCAGGATGAAGACTAACTTTGTCTTGCAGCTAAGCTAGGGCAGTATCCAGATTGGAGACTCTTGATCTTTCTGAAGGTAGAAGCAGCAGGTCTTGAAGGGACTCATTTCACTGTTCAACAAGGTTAAGTAGTAAAACAGGACAGCAATTGTCAATACACCACAGGGACCTCTCTCAATGCAGCAACATTTCTGGGATAGAACAGTCCCAGAGGATTGTTCTCATTCCTTACTGTGGGAATGTATGAAAGGAAAGATAACGATAGTGGCAAGTCACAAAATCTTGGGACTAATTCTTCCCTTTACAAATTATACCAGTAATTGTAAAGCTCTAGAGCTTTTCTGCATTGGAAATATATAATAGATCTTGAGGCAAATACTCCAGTCCAGTCTGTGAACACAGTAGCCTTAAGCTGACCACGCTTTGGAAAGCATTAGCTAAACTAAGTATAACCTACAAGGTATTTTCCAGGCAGATGTGAGGTCACACTCTGAGCTGTCCCCATGCAGGGCAGTTCCCTTGAACATCACACTTGGCCATTTTAGTGAGCCCCACTGAGACATACACAGGTCTAGCTGAGCTCAGTGCTGCACCAACATGGCTTCAAGGTCTCTGGGCACCTCTGAGAACAGGCCACGCAAGCTCAGAAGCACAGAGACAGAATATTAATACCAACCCAGAGAGAACATAATTATTTTCCCTTTCCTAACTCAGAAACAAGCCTGAATGTGCTCCATTATCACACTCCTAGTGTCAGTTTAAAACCACAAAACTGGAGATGGTCATCTGCATCAGCCCCTTTGTGCTGTTCGCTCCAAGATGTTTATTTCCCTGAAGCCTTCCCTATCCAGTGATGTCCCCCTCACCAAATGCTGTCAGGACTCAGCAGCCACACAGTCATTAGTAGATTTCTAATCCTCACAGCAGAGGAAGCACCATTTCTCTTTTTCTTCTGCACTAACTGTTGATGGGGCTCAAAGTCCAGAGTTTCAACACGCCCTGCCACTTAATCTCTGCTTCACTGGAGCAAAACAGCTGTAACCAAATTATCTGTAGTAAAAATAACTCAAGGGGTAAAGACAAGCTAACAGCTAATGTAGCAGAAGACAGTGCCACAATTCCCTTGGTCGGTATTGGCTGTTTATATTCACAGCCCCTTGCCACCACATAGAAAAATGGAGAGAAAAATCATTCCTTTCTTCTCCTTTTACCCCTAATCTTACAGAAGAAAAAGGCATGTCTCCCACATATTTGCATTTCCATCTATGTGCAGGGCACCTAGTTCAAAGGAACCATCGTCTTGGCATAAGGTTTCTAGAAATGGCACTAACTCCTGGATGCAGGAGCTAGGCTCTACCAACACCAACTGGAAACAGCCATCTGATAGGGACAGCAGTCTTAATTAGATCAGACATGGCCCAGTGGAGATGAGATGTCCCTCCTGAGTCAGACATACAGTGTGGCCCAGTGGAGATGAGATGTCCCTCCTGAGTCAGACATAGAGTGGGCTTCCTGAGGCAAGGATCTGGAGATAACGACAAGATCCACTTGTCTCACAGCATCAAATAATGTTCCTTATGTTGAGTTTCATTAAAAACTTCCCTCTTTTTTTGCCAGTCCAACCTCCACACACAAGTGGAAAAACCCCATTTCATGCCTTTACAGTAATGATACAACCCACATCAAGGTATCTTAATTATCTTAGTGGTCCACAACGGCTAGAAGCACAGCTCTTCTGCAGCTTGAAGCTGGGGGTCAGCTATTGGAGGTCTCTGCTGAAACCCAGCTTGCAGTAAGCTTCAGTTGAATTAGATTCACCAAATGGTCTGACTGGATACACCAAGAGCAAATGTTCTCTGGTGATTGCTGTACAGTTGCCACTGCCTGAGGGACTCAGCCCAACTGCAAACCCAAACTGGATGGGGTTTTGCCAAAAAGCCTGTATTTCTCCCTTCTTCAGCAAGTTTATTTCCTTGTAGACACAGATGTAGCTGATTTTGACAAGAATAAGTTTCTCTGCTGCACATTCATAACTTTATTAACAAAGTCAGTAAAATGCATGTCCCTTTCAACACTGTAAAGCATCCAAAAGTTTAGCTGTAGGGTTTTCTTTCCACTTTTAGCCTTTCCTACTAAAATCCAGCTATCTTCTTTCTTTTTTCTTGATAAAAAGAATGTTGATTAAAAAATGTGCATTGAATCATTTTTAATTTCTTTAACCTCATAAAGGGAAGCAACTGTTTCACTTTCTTGCCCTCTTCAATGGCAAAACAGAAGCTAGAGAGACCACAGAGAAAGGCAATGCAAAAACTTAAACCATCTGTTTAACTATCATTTTCACTCATAATTTCTCAGCAAACCCTGAAACCTGCAATGATGGAGGTGCTCAGGTCCTTCAGCACCCCATCTCGCCCCCCCACTCCCAAAAAAAGAAAACCCGTGCAGCAGCAAAAGCAGCAGGCTCCAAAGTGAAAAGCCACAGGATTGAGAGCTTGAGCAGCTCAGCTCCTCTCCCCACAGGAGAGGATGTGTGGGCAGGGGGGGAAGGGAGGTGGGGGCAGTCAGGGAATACCACCCCCACCTCTTTGGCCAGGTTTTTCCTGGAGGGCAGAGCCCTGGGGAGGCTGGAAGCAAAAGCCAGCTTCTGTTAGCGCTGACAGGCAAACCCCAATGGGGCAGGGACCTCAGGAGCAGCCTTCTGCAGCAGGCATGATGACCCTAGGCATCACCACTGTCTCTGAGGAAATAAGGCACCTTGTACTGATGCATGGCCATGCTATGTACATTGTAAAGTAACTTGCACATTTGTACACTTGCACAGATAACTAAACTTCAGCTTTATTAAATGGAACTCATGTCAATCTAGTCATGACACTGGTAGCTGGCAGACTGACAGTGTATCTGCAAAGCAACATTTCCCTGTCTGTGGCCTGCAACCCCTTGTAGCCAAGCACTCTAGATCAGGAAGTCTAGTTACAGCACTGACTACTCTGGCACCACGACTGATGAGCTGTAAAAAGCGAGGGCATTTGTAGTGTCAGTGCTGGAGACAAGCTCCTAATTTGTCTCCAGGAAATGGATCAAATTTTTTCCCTCTGGCATTTCCACCTGAGCAAGGCCAAGTGGTCTGTAACCCATCCCCTGTGCCTCCCTGCATCCAGCCTGCACCTTGGCACTGGTAAGGCTTGATGTGTTATGCAATAAAGGTAATTTGTCACATGAAATTCTGTTATTTCAAAACATTCTGCTATTTCAAAACATTTCATTGGAAATTGGAATAAATTCCTTCCCTCAACAAAAATTTGCAAGCCAGAAAGGGATTTTTTCCCAGTGCTTTTGTTGCTTAACCAGTAACAAGTTACAGCATACCAATAACCTACATCTTAAAGGTCAGACTGGAGCAGTGGTCTTCAGCCTTTTCCAGTCTCTGTAATCCTGATGTAGTTTCCTATGAACCTTTACACAGCAAGTGTAAATCCGCTCCTTTGCTCATCTTTTTTGGCTCCTTTAAAAGCAGTCAGTGGTGGGTGTGTGGGGGAAATCACTGTGCTATCACTGGGGATCACAGAATTAACCTAAATAACTTTAAACTATTTTTTTTAAACTTTTAATTCTGTGCATAACTGAATGCCACCAAAATAATTCCAAAGTAAAATTATATCAACTTCCAAAAAACTCAAGAAAAAGCAAGCCAAGTTTAAAAATTTGTTTGCAACAGAAGTGAAAACATTATTGTTTGATTGTCAGTTACCTAACATCTTGGTCAAATGAGTAGATTCCCCCCCCCCCTCCCCAAAAAGAAAAACAGTATCAAATATGAAAGTTCCTCAGGGAAACTGCTATTTTGATTAAATGCCACCTACTGACTACTTGTGCAAGAAAATTTTTAAGGCAGCTTGACTAAACACATGATCGCCATACTGGAAGGCACGTTAGTCTAATGAGATTGAGGAAGTTGAAAGGGAAAAATATTATAAATAATAAAATATAGTAATTTTAATGTAGTATTTCTATTACATACCATCTCTCTTCCTCCTGTCTCTCAGATTAATGTTCTACTATAGGATACACAGAAATTCACTGTTTTAATGACCAATTCAAAAGTTGTTGAATGAAAGAATGACAGAGAAGTTCTGCAGGATTTTTTTTACAAATATTAACAAAACAGAAAGATAGACTTTAACACATAGCACTTAGCAGAAAATTCCACTCTCAGGCACAGTCTCAGACAAAAGCACATAATTATATAAACAATTGACCAAGAACTATTTTCTTGGAAGATTTCTCACTCTGTAGAAGAAACACCAAAACCTCTGCAGAGACTATCACTTTCTTAAATCTCAGAACTTGGTCCTAGTTCCTGTTTAACACCCTTCTTTTTTCTCTGCAGGACTTTGTGTAGCTTGTACCCACTGCAGTAACTCTCATCATCTCAGAGGAAGGAGAGAGCCTGAAATTCAAGCTAAAGAAATTAAGCAAAATCCTTGCAACACAAGTATGACGCTTTTCTCTCTGATGTGTCCCCTACTAGCTACTGCTATTTTTCCTTTTGCAGCTCCCAAGTCTATTTATAAACTTACGCTCCTGTGACCTTCCTCTCCTATAAGCTGTGCTCCCAGAGGGACTCTGCATGTATCCAAGAAGGCTGCTTTCCCATAGTGATAACTACTTGGGTACCTTTTAATAACTAATAGCATGTTTAAACTGCTATGCCCCATTCATGGATAAGCCTGGCTTTTCTACAAATAGTCTTCCAGCTATTTGAATTATAGTCATGTATCTTCTCCTAAGTCCTTATTTACAGGACTAATACTCCAATTGCATTTTCATGCTAGCATGTGCCATTCCCTAAAAATTATGGACAGGAAGAGTGGGGACAAACTGATCAAAGTAGGATTTTTGCCGAGTAGCTTCCCTGGGGACTGTGGTTTCCTTTTCTCCTAGGAAAGGACTGGTTTTAGGGTGTTCAGATGACTGTTCTAGACTGTTCTTATACTTTGTTAAAGAAGCAGAGAGCTACAAGAAACTAACTACTGGCTGCATGTTCATTTGCGAGCTCAGTGCATTCAGCAGTACTTGCAAGCACAGCTTTCAAATTTGAAGCAGAGGCTGCTACCACATGGAGTAAAGAAGGAACTGGTAAAAGCACGCAGTAGTACCTTGGTGGAGAGGCTCACCACAAGAGGGAAGTGTGACAGGCTCCTCAGAGGCTGTCAGATGGAAATCCCTTTAGTACCTTTCCACAGCTGGAGCAGTGGCTCAGAGCTGACAACGCGGCCAGTTTCTTCTGCAAGGCTCTATCTTAGGATGCTAGTTCAGACACAGAGTCTCTAGGGCTGGCTCTGCCTGGAAGAATTGCCTCTGTACACAGGGAAATGTGAATGACACATTTCACATGGAGATCTAAGAAGGTTCATTCAGTAATAAGAGTTCTTAAGCTATTTAAAAAAACCAGAGGTGAAACTTAAATAATTGGTTTATATCTCACTGCATCGGTCATTACACAATGCTTAGAGGAATGTGCAGGTGCCTCCAACTTGAAGGAGGCAGAAGTCTAGCATGTAAAAGTCTGGGGCCAGTATACATTCAGAACATAATCTGCAAGGTTTACGTTCCCTTCATGCCAAATATGTAGCAAAAAACTTGCACCAGAACCTGTGTTCAGAACACTGGCAGTTACCAGTGCAAAAAAATTGGTCAAAGTCAGTCCCATGGCTTGTGTATTATTTTGCACAACTGGAGGAGCAGCTCAGAGACAGGATCTATCTTAGAAGCTGTCATCTGTGTGTTTAGAATAACAATATAGCTGTTCCAGGATCTAGTGGCATTTTTATTTCTATTAAAGTTCTTATCCTTTTTCATTTCCATTAAACTTTTATTTTCTGAGAATAAAGATAATTCAAACAACCTGCTTTTGCCCCATACAGGCATTCCTGCCAGAGATATTCAGATCTCTTCCTTTCACATGCACCTGTTTTTCCCCACACAATCCATAAATATGAAACCGTATCTTACAGCCTTTTAGCCTCTGCCCCAGCTCCAGACATTACCTGGTTTGTGGGTGTCAGGGGTAACACGAGCAGCCTTCCTTCTGAGCGAGCGTCTTTTGCGTTGGCACCTTCCCCTCGAGTGTCACCAGGTGGCAGTACTACAGAAGGGCTTTCTTAGCATCAGGCAGCAGAAATCATTACAGCTGCAGGGACGCACTTCATTTTCATGTTATTACTGCAGCTTCCATTTCTTTCCCTCAGTCCATCTTAAATAAAGAGACAGGAGAGTGTCACAGCATGAACTACGTTGATTTATTTTCGCGGTTATATAATTTCAGCAATCTGAGCATTTATAGGATTCCTTTTTCAGACTTCACCAGCCTCTGGAATAGACAGATTTCAGTTGGGCACCCAGCAGAGAAGCCACTTGGAAGCAGGGGTCTACTTTGACCTTCTCATTCCAGGGGCACAGATTATAAAGGTGTCAGCAGGTAGCACAGCAGACAAAAGATTATGAATGAAGACTGGGCCTTTGTAGGGAAGCAAATTACTTGTCAATTCGGTCAGCTTTGTCAAAGGAAAAACATAAGCTATATTTAATAAAATAAGTTTTTAATACTTCCAAAATGAAGCTAGCCAATATTTTGTTTTAAAAAGGCATTTTTCTTTTAAGCATTGAACAAAAAAAAAATATTAGTAAGGCTAAATACAGTATGACACAAAACAGAACATCCTGAGACAGATGTCATTTGTGTGGAGTTAACAGTTTTTAAAGGGTCATTTGGGTTTTTTTAAAATCCAAGTCATACGACTTCAATGAACAGTTCAGTCCTGGCTTTGTAAATACAGTAACATAGAGCTTTTCTGTACTTTCCCCCGCCCCACACCCCCAATTCCCTGCAAGAATACAAGCTCAGGAAGAGTCTTGCAAAGGATTTAGATCCGTGGGGTGTTGGTGCTACATATTTCTAACTTTCAGAAAAAGCATCTGTATAAAGACTCATTGCATGGCAGCTGCTATAAGTGGACAACCTCCACAGGAGACTGTAACTGAGTAAACATTTGTATAAATGCACAGTTGGATCACCCAAAAAAGTCTCCTCCACATATTAATATTGGGGCAGGGAAAAGGAAGAAGTATGTCATCTTCCAGAAAACAAGTACCTTTGCAAATGAGATGTTGAATATGAAAATTAAGACTACTTTTATTAGGATTATATCTGCTCTAAACTAAATGCTGGTTTTAAAAGACTATACCTACATCTTTTTTTTTTTCCCCTCAACCATGGAAATTATGATATCACTGTTTAAAAAACAAAAATACTTTTCACAATTTTCCTTTACATTTTGATCCAGGAAATATTTACAGGAAGAAATTTTCAGGTCATGTTTTTCTGTAAGTGATATTATTTATATTAAACCCATTTTATTTTTCTTCCATACATACTGAATACTTTCTCAGAGAGGTCAATATTTCAATCACCATTTCACAGGCTGGAAACAGTGACATACCCAGGGCCACATTGCCAAACAGTGGCAGAGCCACAGCTATTACCTGGGCCTCCAAATCCCAACTCTAGAAATAATCAATAATTGCAACTCTAGTTTAATTCTATTATTTTCTCTTCCTTCACTTAAAATTATTTGAAACAGATGAAAAACAGGTCAATGTTAAAATAGCAGTACATTTGAAATTTTTAGCCACCTTAATTTTTCACCTAGCTTCCAGTTTTCACCCTAGTTTTATTTTTAATCAGATCTGCCTAAATAACTATATTTTTTCCTGAGACAGCAGGAGGAGATGTGTTCCTGAGGATGCCTGCCTCAGTCCCCAGTGTCTAAAATATGCATGCACTGCTCTTTGGTTCCTACCACTGAAAGAAAAAAAGAAAATCCATTCTGCAGAGATAGCATTTAAGTTTTAAATAATGCATTTCTGTATCTCCTCTATGAATCAAGGACCTCATTTCTTCTAGGTCTGTAGATGACAGGTAGGATAAGTGATTGCCCAGGGTTTTAATCAGCTGATTCATGAGGTTCTGCAATTCCTGACTAAAGGGTAAATTGCTGTCACTGTTCTCAAAGGTGCAGGAAAGGTCTGGGACCATAAAGGAACAGGTGAATGCGGGAAGAATCTGTAATCTCTCCAGGTTTTCACATCCTGCCTGTCCCAGGAATCTCAGAGAAACTTTGACAAGTTTCATTGGGAAAACTGAGTGAGAGCAGACTAATGTCAAGATATAACTGGAGGCATAACTGTATAGATAATACAATTAGAATCAGAGACCTGGGGTGGACAGCACAGTTAACTAGGATTTGGTCACATAGCTTCCTTTGAAATATGAAGCTCTACGCTTTGTTTACATAATGTAAAATCAAAACAACAAGAACTACTCCAATAAATTCTGATCCAGTAGGTCAGTTGATCATGTAGTTTGATGTGAAGCATGGGAGTAGTCTCTCATGATTTAAGTTAAGCCTTTAAATGCTTTTCTGTATTGGATTCAGGAATTAAGTTCAGGGAAAATCAGAATTATTTTCATAGATAATTTCTGAGAGAAGAATCATCCATTTGAAAGAGGCAGTGATGAAGGGAAGACCTTCAGCTGCTATTTCCCTGATTTAATAAGTTTGATTGCAGTAGCAGCTCTGTTAGTTTTGCAATGATCTGAAGGTGATAGCAAGGCAAGGGTTGGAAAGAAAAGTAGCATTTTGATAGCCCAACAAATATAATAGCAGAAAACAGGCTTTCAGACTCACAGAAATGTTGGACAGAAGGGACCTCTGGAGGTTACTTTGGCCAGCCTTCTGTTTAGAACAGAGCTAGCCCCAAAACCAGACTAACCCAACCATCCTGAAAGCCTCTGAAGGTGGAGAGCTCAACTGCTTTGTGGGTACCTATGTCAGAGCTCACACCACCCTCCTAGTGAAAGTGTTTTTCCTAGGCTCCTGTCTCAGTTTCTAAGCTGAAATTTCAGGCATTGCTATTTGGTTTTAGCATTGGCCACTACCAACAAACATTTGATTGTCTGCTCTTTGAAACTGTCCTTTAACTAGTGGGTTGCTATTAGTATTAGTCCTCCATTATTCTCTTTGGCAGATAAAAGGAAGGGTTGAGACAGCCTTGCTTTAAGTGCTGTGCCCTTGCCCTCAACCATCTGAGTAGCACTTATTCAGATGTTAAGCAGATTCAAGCCAAGTACAATTTTGGAACAATTTATTTGTATTTAATTATGTTATTCAGTATTTTATCTGGCTATGAAACAAGTTGTATTTTCATTACCAGTCTACTGCAGATTGGAAAACATCTAGTCCATCTTGTATGGAGCAGAAAAATAATTCAGTCTCTGATCTGCCCTGGCATGTCTCCAGGAGATATTGCAAAGGTAAAGAGATTTCTCTCTACCTCATTAATAAAGATATCATCTAGATACAAGTTTAAGATAGGTACTGATCTGATCTGCACAACTACTATCCATTCTGTATGTAGTTTATCTCTTTACCCTGTGAAAGGCAAAAGAGATGCAATACTTGAAGTCACCCTGCCTCAGTGATATTATGCTTGCCTTCACTACCAAAGAAAACTTTGCTTGCAGACATATTGAAGAATAATGCAATAGCAAGAGAATTTCTGGAATTTAAGGGGGCACATAATCTCCTCTTCTTGGAGTTGCCCCAGTACAATAAGGGTGATACCACAAAGACTAGCAGAGAACAGAAAATATACAAAATTAGGAATGTGTTTCATCTTACTGTTTATAAAATTTAGAGAAGTCTAGAATCTGTGGATGAGAGATTTGTTGTTTTTAAGAAAGTTTTTACATTCATACTCTTAGGTCTTGCCTGCCTCCAATATATGAAGGCTTATTACAAAATAAGTTGGAAATCTTTATCAGATCATTCAGAATCACCGAGGCTTTCTTTTGTCACCTCTTCAATTGCACTTCTTAATAACTTCTTGGAAGTCAGAAATTTCTGTCAAAGATTTACTTCTCAGTATAAGTGTCACCCTTGACATAGAGACAAAGACCACTCTTTATAGCAAAACCAGAAAGGGCACATCAACATCTTCAATGTTTGTCAAATTTTAAAAAGAGGGAAAGAAAATGCCGAGTCGGTCTTCCTTTATCTACTATGAAGGGTAACATACAACTCTCAAAGTGCTGTAGCGGTTCACTTAAGTAAAATACCTATTCTTCTTACTCACAGGGCTTTCTTCTGAATAAAGTCAAATGATTTTCAGGTATTTTCTACAGTGATAGGAGAGATCTTGCAGGTAGAGAGGTACACTTTGAGCATGTTCATCAATACAGAGGAGAAAAGAATTAAAGCTTTGTCTGCCAGCACTACCTCTGCTTGTTAAGTTTCTTGCCTTGCTGAAGTCCATGTCAGCTGTATTATACCCTTATCTCAAGCTGTAGCTGCTCTAGAGATTCAATCTTACATCACGAAATGAAAGATGAATTACTCCTGATCTATTTGTGGAACATGACTAGACAGGAAGGGACAGTGACTGTAGAAGGATGATAAAGAAACACAAAAATTGCCTAGTTAAACTCTGCAAAACTTTCAGAATTATTCTTGTCCACAGTCTCCATCTTACCCCTCATTTCTGAATGTAATTCCATGAACACATAGTTCTGTCTTCTCTCAGTAGTTGTGATATGTTTGGCATATTCACTGCCTCCTCTGGGAAGTCCAAGATGCCATTAGACTTATGCAATTTCTTTCTTAATTTTCAGCCAAACCTAAAAAAGTTAACTCTATTTCTTATCTCTTGGCCCTAGATAGTCCCTGAACTAAAGTTTTCACAGGGCTATTAACTTTTTCTCAGAAATACCTCTGAGCTTCCAGTTGTTTCCAGAGCTTCTCTAGAAGATCTGCACAGCCTTCTCCCTCCTGCATCATCAGCTTACATGGTATTGAAGAGGACACCTCAAAAAGAGAACAGGAAAACTTTCTCTTTGTGGTCCAATTATTTCTTGCTCTATTTCCTCCTACAGCCAATAAAATCACTGGTTACTGGCAGTTGAAAGACCAGTGGCCCTTTTCACCTGGAAAATCAGGTGGTATCACAATCAAGATGTTTGAACTGGTGATCATTTAGCCTGGAAGTGAGGGCCACATCAAACTAAAATTCCTTCTGCTATTGGATACTTGAAAAGTCGTCAATTTGCTACTAAATCTTATTCAGCAGAATTCTTACAGTTCCTGTATATATAATTATTCTAGCTTGTCTTGCAGAGACAATGCTGCTGCAGTTATTGATCTCAAGACGTACACCGTGGTTCTTCTTGTTTCTTTGGACCATTTTCCATCAATTCCATTTTATATCATAAGAGAACAGACTGAAAACAAAATTGCAATCTAAATAAGCTGGATCTGGATTTCAATAGTGCCAAAGTCCAGGGTGACTAGATGTTGGCTGTGATTCAGACCCATCTTGCTGATGAGTAAAGAGAATATATCAGTCAGCTAGTTACAACAATTCCTTGGACTGCTTATAGAAGCAGAAGATGAGGAGGAGGAAAAAAGGATATGCTGTGTAATAATTGGTAGGTGACAGCATGCTGTGTATGCCGCCTGGAGAAAGAGAGATCCCTTCAATATCCCCTTCACTGATTCAGCAACTTCACTGGCCCACACACTCTTCCATCTCTAGCACCCAACATGTTTCATAGATTCCAACCAACAGCCTTGGTGCCAACACATGAATCATATCTTCTGTGAATATCCCTGCTGCAGTAACTCATTATCATCCTCTGCATTAGATAGCACTTGCCAATCCCAGGTCTCAAAACACTGCATGGAGGTGGACTAGACCTGGGAGCGAGCATCTTGCTTGTGATCACAGTAAATTAGCTAGCATTAAGGCTGGAGACCATTCCACTCTCCTTAAGTTTTCTATTCACTACACCACATCACCTTCCTTCAATACATGCGATTAGCAATCAAGAATAAACACTTGTGACACACAGAAGAGTTTTTCCACATTCCAAACCGGCAGTAGATCATTAATGAACACATTTATTCTTAGATTCATATAAGAGACTATAAGAGACAGTAGCATTTCTCTACCCCTCGGTTAGCCAACTTCTATTTTCTAGCCTTGCTTTATGATAGACTGCCATTTTGATTTGGACAAGCAGAAAAATATAACCACAAGAGCAGTGATTTCCAACAACTGGTACACACCTTGACATGGGTATCTCAGGCCATCAAGAATACCTCTCTTACCTCAGATCACTCAGTCATAAAAGTCTTATTACCTACAGCCCAGCAGCTTCCTAACTATATTTAAGAAGCCTGTTAAATTGAACCACCTTTAGCCTAGCTCTTAAATGGTATAACCAGAAAGGGCCATTCTCTACCAAAGAAAAAAAGGAAGAGATGATACGGTGCATAAGACACAGTCCCCACAATACCTAAGTAAGGAAGAAAGGCTTAGAAACAATGCAAAGGTTCAACTAGGAGTTCCAGTCAAACATGTCTGTAGTAATAAAAGAGGTCTATGGTCAATCCAGCTCATAGTCAGAAATAGCTCAGATGAAATTTCCAGCATCAAATACAAGTTGCTAGCTACTAGGTAGTTCTACAGCAACGAGGCAAACACAAGGCCAAGTTAAGAAAACAGCCCATAAATCACAGACCAGACCCAGACATTACTACAACTCAGCTAAAACCCACAATTCATACAAGACAGGAGTACATACTAAGACTAAAAGGGAAGCCCCAAGCCTGGGCTTAAATGGAGCTCCTGGGCCTATGGACAGAGGATGTGTGTGGGTGGTGGCCAGGTGAGGCTGATCAGGGCTCAAGGCTAATGATTTACTTGAGAGCCACAATATATGTTTTTGTAGTCTTTGTGGAGTGTGTTTATGGGTAAGAGTAGCTCTGCTATTTGTGGTTCCTTTGCTGCACATTCTAGGAAAGGTTTCTATTTGTTGTTGTAACTCTAGGCTTCAACAGCAAGGGCCTAGGTGAGTTGTGTTCTGACGTTGCAGACAGGTATTACTCTGAGCTGTTGGTGCAAGGGCTCAATATAAGGCTCAGCATGATACTTTGGGTACTTTCTAGCTAGGGAGCATCTCCAGATACCTTTTCTGGCTTTTCTCTCTAAATTGTCTGATCAGTGTAATTTCAAACTCCTCTCAAGGATACTTTTATAGGGTGAAAGGGGGGAGCTGCTCCCATGAAACTTTATCTCTATTTTCCTCAGTTCTTCTCACCCTTGTACTTACCAGCTTTTAATTACCAGTGATATAGGGAGCTAATGTGTCTCTGGCTAGGCTATGTCAGTGTCCATTTTTTCAACTGTGACTGCATAATCAGGGAATAACCTGATGTAAATACCATGGAAGTGAGACCTTCACTGGTTATTCCTTCATTCTGTCTATCTTTATAATCCTTTCTTTTAAGTAAAATTATTGCACTGAACTAATTGTCTTTAGATGAACTGCCACATGAATTTCAAGTAAATGTAGGTTCTGTACTCTTCAGATTTTAATTGCCTGTGAAGGATAGTGATTACAGTCATCAACAAGAAGTCAGAAAAAACTTGATGTAGGGAGAATAAGCTAAGTCAGCCATTGCTCAATGTTTTTTCTCCTGCATCACTGCAGACTACTCTAAGCTCTATCACCCTTAACACAGTGGCTTTTATATAGGAGGGTTCAAAAACCATCTTGCCAGGGATGTGTGTTGAAGGGGCAGCTGGCAGCACTGTGGGATAGATGCAGGTGAAGAAGAGTTGACTTGAGCTACAGATAAAGTGTACTCCAAGCCCTGCTCCATGGGCAGGGTCCCTGTGAGATGTGGTTCTGTGGGGTCAGCACAGCTGAGGAACGCACCCACAGAATCACAGAATCACAGAATTATCAAGGTTGGAAAAGACCTAAAAGATCATCCAGTCCAACCATTCACCTATTACTACTAGCTCCCACTAAACCATGTCCCTCAATACAACATCTAGTCTTTCCTTGATCCCCCCCAGGGTCGGTGACTCCACCACCTCCCTGGGCAGTGCATTCCAGTGCCTGACTACCCTTTCCGAGAAGTAGTGCTTCCTACTGTCCACCCCCCGAGCAACTAGCTATGGAATGGAAATGGGTACAGTTCAGTGCACAAATTTCAGGGATTAAACATTCCTCTAGGGTCTGGTTCCTTCTAGACACTTGCTAGACTGGCTTTCTGTTGGACCTATTCTCAGTATTTCTTTCAGGAAGTATTTCTTTAAATGGTCAGGGCAAAGGACTGCGGCCAGCATGGAACCACTTGCTGGAGATAATTTGGTTTGGGTTTTTTCCTCTTTCAAATGGCATGTATTTCTAGCCCCCCCTCCCCTTCTATCCACCCCCCTCATAACAGATAGTTTATTTGCCCTGAAGAGTAAATCTGAGAAATTCAGGTCTGAATTGATTGTGTTTAAGCTGGGGAGAAAAATCGGGAAATTTCCAACTTTAAAAAAAATATATTTAAATGATACCTTGATTTTTGAAAATTACTTTGAGAAGGGCTGAAAAAATGTTTAAATCAGAGCAAAACCTTTCAAGCAAGATAATATTGAATGCTCCTGTTTCAACTGAGTACTTTTTTATTTAACAACAAAAAAACCACCCTTCAAAGTTAGCATTTAGTGTTGAACTTGGTTGTTATTTGATTAATTTTTTTTCCTTTTACCTATAAGCATGATAATTATATAGGTCCCTACATAATGTTTTTCTCTAGGGTGGAAATCTTCATGAGCAGTGACTTAGTGGGATGAAGTGTTCCATGACTCCCATGAGGTTAAAACTTCACTTAACTTTATCTCATCATGTTTTGCTGTACACACAGGTGGCTTCCTGTTCAAACCGCAAAATGATGCAAATAAACAACATTAAGACAGACAAGAAATGCTAAAAATATGGATAGAGAAAGTACCATTAAATGGTTGATATGAAAGACAGGTTGGGCAGAAAGACAGAAGCATAACTCCCCTCTGCTGATTCTCTTGTTGGTTATCCACAGTATCAGGACATTTGTTAAGCTTGTTGTCCAAGAGATCACCAGTTACTGCTCTTCACTTCACTGAGCCCCAGCTAATCCAGATGATTAATGAGGAGGTAAGCGTGGGAGCTTGTAGAGACAATAGTTCAGATCCTACTTCTAGCCTAACTTACAAGTGCATAAACCTGAGACAGCCACCATAAACTCAAAGATTTATAACAATTTCCAAGCAGCCCTTTCCACCAGCACCTAAAGGTCCAAAATATCTTGGCCATTGCTGCAGCCTGCACATCGAGAAGTACAGCCTCTGCAAAGGGCCAGGGAACTTTTTCCACTACTAGAGATGTTTGATGGCCAGTATTCAGTATCCACAATACAATGGATTTTCTTGGCAGAGGAGGAAGCTGCCTATCTCAGGCTCTTTTGTCAATGCAACTCAGCAATATGAACCTGCAGGGTGGTACTGCAGGGCATGACCATTGCCAGAGAAATATCTACCCAGTTTTCTACACTGCAGAAGAACCTGCTAGACAGATGGGAATGGCAAGGAAGGAGATCCTGCTAAGAGCAGCCCAGGGGGAGGATGTGTCAATTATTCAGAATCAGTTTTCATCCACTTATCTGTTTATAGATACTATTTACTAGTATCTATTTAATCAGATGTTTGTCCTCTTCTACCCCCATTATTGATGGCAGATTTTACCTTTCTCCTTAGCAAGGAGTACAAATAAAACTGATGGGTGCTAAGATGGGATGACAGCGTTCCCTTGTGCCCATCCTGCCAGGTTGTTACTGCAGGCAAGAGATTTTTCTTGCTTCCAGAAAGCAGTGGTTCCTTCCTCTCTCAGTTCCCTGGCTCTCACCGGAATAGCTCCCTAGGAGGGATGCAGCCCCTGAGTGCTCCCCCCACGCCGTGCTCATCAGGCAGCCCAGCACGCCACTGCCTTCTGAACCAACGTACTCAGTGTTTCTAACGCACAACCTTATTAGATGCACAAGGTTCTCGGCGTGTGCTTTGTGCTCCTCTTTCCCCCCCGCTGCCTCGGGCTTGGAGAGATTCAGCTGCTGATCCGATCCTTGTCGAGCCAAAGCGTCTGTTGAGCACGACATGAGGAAGATGCAGAGAGGTAGTTTGGGATCAGCGCTGCTCCCTGAAAGAGGCATATTAATACCACTGATGCACGGCCAATTAGCAGAAGGAGCCAGGTCCAGCCCTCGTGTCTGCGTGCTAGCGATTTATCGACAGTAATTACCGAGGCACTTAATGCCTAGTTTGGATTGGGAATTAATTCGAGGCCGGATAAATAATGCATTAGGGGTTATTTAGCCCCATCTGAGGCGTCACCCCCGCGCCAGAGCTGGAAGTGGAGAGAAGTGGGCTTGAGCGGAGAGCGCGGCGATGCGCGGGGCGGCGGCCGGGGCCGGCCGCTGAGGCTGCGGGCAGCGGCGCGCCCAGCCGGGAGCATGCTGAGCCCCAAGATCAGGCAGGCCAGGAGAGGTGAGTGTGCCTTCCCCCGCGCCTCGCGTTGTGGGGAGGGACGGTCTGCCGCCACGGGGAGACTTCCCGGCGGTGGCGGAGAGGCTCTACCTCTGTCCGCGCAGTTCCCCGCCCGAGCTGTGGCGGCTGCCCCCGGCAGAGAAAGGTGCTGCCCCGCTAGCCGAAGCTGGCCCTGGGGAGGGCAGGGGGAGCGAGCGGCCCTTGCCAGAAGCTCGGGAAGAATGAAATGTAGGAGGAGGGGACCTGTGCTTGTGTTCACTAACGTCGCTTGCAATGTCAGGGCAGAGCAGCAAGGTAATTAAAAAATTGCACTCTGTCCTAGGACTCGAGGGAGCCTTTGTACCCTTGTGGCGGTTGCTAATGCTGCGCTTCTAATGCTGTTCATTAGAACGGCTGGAGACAGGTGTGTTAAGTTTACCTGCAGCATCTTGGAGAAGCAGTTTGCTCTAGCTCGTTATCCCTCCAGGGCTGGAAGGAGACTGTGGGGAAACTCGTTCTGTGTGAGCTGTGGGCAAGACAAAGGAAGGAAGGAAAAGCTGCCCTGTTTTTGCAACAATGTGCAGACTTACGAGGTGTAGTATGTAGTGTTTGTAAAGTGACCAGCTGGGGCTGGACACGGACAGTGTATCCACTCCGGCTTACCTGGAGGAGATGCTCTGGCAGGTGCTGTATTTATTATGTGATCTGCTGCAGCACCAGTTCCTTGTTTGACGTGGCATTTGTTGAGCATCATTGCCATTCGCAGCCTAATGACAGTCTCAGAGGGTTATCTTCCCACCCATCGGAAACAGAGGCTAGATTAACGTCATTTAGGAGCAAAAGCAGATGCAGTCAGAAGAGTATGTAAAGATTAGGTTTCTTTCAGCCATGCCAGCATTATAAAATAGGAAATTGTCACTGGTTCTAGCTGCTGTTATTCTGAGACAGATGCTTCCAACCAAATGTCATTTTGCATCATATATATAAAAGCACTATTACACACTGAACAGTCCTTAAAATACCAACAGCCCTCTAAATAACAGTATCTTGGAAGGAAGAAGCTTCCTGCCATCTGGAGGTGTCAGGATCAGATATATCCAGCCTCACCCACAATAAAGTCATATGTACTTATTCTTTAGTTACACAATTTTGTAGAAGTTCAGGAAGTCTTTATAGGTGCTGTCTCTTTGCCACCCCCACCCCTCCCCCCCTCCTTAGAAAGAGGTGTCTAATCTCTTTCCAGTCTTTAATGTATTAATATATAGCACTCCTATGAACTATTATAGCTCTGATGAGACAGGCTAAATGATGTGATTGGCGTGGAACAGGAAGCCTGTGTCAGAGGAAGGAATGTAGATTGTCACAACTGCATGACTGACATTCTTTCACCTGGAAGAGACTAATTTGTATATTAATATATTGAAATCTAGTTATGGGACAAATTATTACAGATCCCTGTGGGCTACTGATGCTTGGGGACAAACCATAGTGTACTTTTGTAGTTTAATTTCAATCTATAGCAGCATACGTAATTCAGGGATTGTTCTGCTTGGTTCATTAACTCTGCAGTGTAGGTGTATTTCTGAGTGAATTTAGAACTCATTAAAAGAACTGTTCTGATGGCCTTTGAAACTTCAGGAACTTTCCTACTAGTACAAAGCACTAGCAATCTCTTACAAAGCTTACTAAATAGGGTCTAATCCTGCAAAGTTCTTCTACAGTTCTTGTTCACAGGAGCTGTAAACAAGCAGTGCCGAAGCTTCTGAATGCTTCTTGAAGGTAAGTGTGCGTGAAATGGTAGTTCAGGCACACTGGACTCTCAGTTGGGCTGCTTGTGAAAGTTTATGTGGTAAATCATGGGCAAGAAAAGTATTGAGAAGGCTGCAAGAATCTGTTGCTGAGAAGGGCGGGAGATTTGCTGCAAGCTGCTTCTTGAGCTTGGCTGATTTTTCGGAGTAGTGTCTGTTAGCTCTGCCATTGCGGACTTAGTTGTGTAAGGGAGGCAGCATGACTCCTCTGAGCAGACAGAATGAAGAGAAGGGACAAGGAAGAATACTCTGGGTAGAGCTTGTGGCTTCATTTGAGTGTGACAGGAGACAGCAATAAAGCTGAACCCAGGGATGTTCATGTATTTGAAGATACCTTGTGGCCGATTTTCTCAAACCACTTTATGTATGTGTCCACCTGTCTGCTTCAAGCTCCCTGCATCTGTACAGACATGCTTCATCAGCTCCCCTTCTTTTTCCAAATCTTTGCTGAGAAGGTACCTTTAAACCTTCACTTGTGATGTCTGATGCTGTCATCTTTGACTTTTGTATGGTCCTTAAGAAAGATCCTGGGTTTTAAGACATTCAGACTTTTGAAGATGCTGAGTCTGGACTTGAGCCTGACACCTGTGAAAGGTATGGTAGAGAACAGAGATAATTTGCCTTACTAGAGGTAGCTGTCAAGTGTAATGCAATCCTTGCCATTCCATCAGCAAGTTCACATCTGTAACTCAGGCACATATGTTCAGAGGTATATTATGTTTTCATAAGACCTAGGAAGGTGTAAAATCTCACAGACTGAAAATCTTAATGTGTATAAATGGGCCTTCTGGAAAATCATTCATCCTGGCTAGGCCTGAATGGATTTTGCATTATTTTCTCATTACAGTGTTTTATGTACAGTAATTGGTGAAGTCCAGGATTCTGAAATGAGTGACTGCAATGGAAAACATCTATTTTCACATTCTTTCTGTGTGATGGGGCATGGAAATACTGCCTTCCAGAGTGGAGACAAGATAAGCTTCAGTATGGAGAGAAGGGAAATTACATCCTTCAGTCTAAAGGAATGCCTGTTTGTTTTTCATTGGTTTTAAAAGATGAACAACAACAAAAAAATCCCCACAGTATTTGCTCCTTGGTTTGAAAAGTCTCAGCCTATTCTTGCCCAGTTGAATTTAAATGTGCTAGGAAATAGAAGGTGGACTGACTACAAGATTATGCATTTGGTTTTTACTAAATGGTGTGTTGGGATTGTACTCCATAGCAGGAGAGTTAGCCTGCTGACATGATAAATTCTTTACAGTATTCCTGTCTTTGGCATGGTCTCTCTTGCATAGGTACTAAGAATAAACCTTTCCTTACTGGGATTTTTGTTCTAACAGATGTCCGACATTACAGAATTGTCTGTGCTTCTCTGACCTATTACTTACTTGGTGGCATGCTCAAACATATTACAGTATGTTGAAAATTTTCTTCACAGTCATAGTAATTAAATGTTTGTTTGTTTAACTAAAACTAGGAGACTGGAAAAAGTGATGGGAGACATTTCAGCTAGCTAGCCTGCTGCAGATGATCTGGTTTTACATCATACGTCCTTCAGCATGGTTGTAGTAGAAGAGGGTTACTTCCTTCTCTCTTTATTTCCTTCTCTGGAATGAAAAGTGGGCTTTAGCATACTTAAAACATTTCTAAGAATGGTGTGTAGTAATGCCGCCAAGGAGGACTTCACAGGGTCAAGTACTGGTATAGCCCTCTGAGAGTGTGCACATTTACAGTATGTTTCATGTGCCTACAGCTAGGTTTTAATATTCAATGCCTCTACAATCGTGTCATATTTTTTAATGAAAGTGCTATTTCTTTGATTACAGGAGCATACCTGTAAATATAAGGTTTAAATGCTTTATATTTAAACTGCTTTCTTGTGGAAGTAAGGATACTTTACTGCATGATTTCTCTATCAGCCTTTGTCCTAACTGTTTTTGAGGTACTTATCTAAATAAAACCTGATTTGAAAGCAGAAAAGGAGTGTCAAAATGTATTTGACTCTCATATACTCAAAGAAAATTGGCAGCAGGACCAGGGAAAGAGAACCATATCTGTACACAGGGAAAAATGTCATACAGTACTCAACAGAAACATGTTCTGGAAGATGATGCCTGTCCCAGTTTTGCATGGCCGGGTTCTGGTGAAGAAGGGGGAGCGGGCTGCAGGGGTGGCTTCTGCAATAAGCAGCCAGAAGCTCTCTACAGGCCCCAGAGAGAAAATATCTGCTGATTCAAGGTCAGAGTTGTTGTTGACCAAGGCCAAGCCAATCAGCGATGGTCACAGCACCTCTGGGAATCACATTTAGGAGAAAAAACCTCTGCAAGCAGCTGCATTTTGCCACCAGAGAAGGGAGTGAGAAGATGTAAGGAACTGTGCAGACACCAAGGCTGGTGAAGGGGATGGGAAGAGGTACCACAGGTGCCAGAGAGAAAGGTGCCCCTGCAGCTCGTGGAGAAACCCATGGTGGAGCAGGTTTCCCCCTGCAGCCCATGGAAAAGGCCAAGACCCCACTTGCAGCCCGTGGAGAGGCCCCACGCTGGAGCAGGTGGAGACATACAGGAGATGCTGTGACCTGTGTTGGAGCAAGCCCCTGCCAGCACTTGCAGCCCATGGAGAGAGATGGAGACACAGAGATGAACAAGGGAGATACTGACAGCAGAGCAGGTTTGCTGGGGGGAGGCTGGTGACCCCGTGGAGGACTGGGACTGAGAGACACTCTGATTTATGACTGCCTGCCATAGCAGTGACCCACGTCTGGGGCAGCTGGTGAAGAGCTGAAGCCCTGTGGGAAAGGACTTACATTGGAGAAGTTTGTGAAGGACTGTCTCCCATGGGTGGGACCCCACAGTACAGCAGGGGAAGGGTGTGTGGAATGAATGTCCCACTGGCCAAGAAGGAAAACAACTTGCAAGGAACTTACCAAAGCCTCCATTTTCCCAGTCCCTGCCCCTCCCTGTGCCACAACGGGGGTGAAAGAAGAAAGTGAAATCATTTCTAAAGTGAAGTCTGAAGGCGTGTGGAGGGGAAGGTAGAGGTGTTTTAAGATCTGGAAAACAGCTCATGAAGAAATGACCGAGAACCCCATTTCCCCAGTCCCTGCCCCGCAACCCCCCCCTTGAGCAACAATGTGGGGGAAGAAAGGAGCAAAATCATGACTAAAGTGAAGTCTGCTAAGAAAGGAGAGATGGGGGGGAGGTAGAGGTGTTTTAAGATCTGGAGAAGGAAGACAGCTTGTGAGGAACTGACCGAGAACCCCATTTCCCCCATCCCTGCCCCTCCCTGTGCCACAAGGGTGGGGGAAGAAGGGAGCATAATCATGACTAAAGTGAAGTCTGTTAAGGGAGAGGTGGGGGGAGGTGCTTTAAGATCTGGTCACACTTCTCATTACCTGACTCTGGTTTCACTGTGTGTGCAGTGCAGTGTAATACATTAGATACTTTTCTTTCCTTTATTCTGTGCTGAGTCTGTTCTGCCCATGACGCTGATGGTGGAATGATCTCTCCCTGTCCTTATCTCTACTCCTAAGCCTCTCAATATATATTTTTCTCCCCTGTCCAACTGAAAAGGGGAGTGATAGACCGACTTTGGTAAGCATCTGGCCTCTAGCCAGGGCTAAACCACCACAATGCCTACTGACAATCCAAACGACACGTACTGTCTGCTCTGTAAAAAGCACATATAAGTTCAAGACAGTCAAAAAGCTAAGGAATGTAGGAATCTTTTGGGTTATTGGGGATATGACAGGAACTAAGTATTTGAGCAAGATGAAGGGACAGCATTATGCAAGGTTGAGGAACATGTAGAGGGACTAGGGTTTGTGTGGTACAAAGACAGCAATCAGTAGAAATCCAGACTTCCTTAAATCTGTAGAGTGAAAGCATATTATTTAATACAAAAACAAATGAGGGTTATGAGAATTACAGTAGTAAGTTTTGGAACCTACATGAGCATTATAGGGTTAGAAATGGGCTTTTAAACCAAATCTAATTATCGTCATTTTCTGCACTTTGGTTAAGTCATCAAGCAGCCTCAGAATAAACAAAATAGAATTCCTTTTTGGATTAAACTATGTGGGTAGATATTTTCAGGAGTGCATCTAATGGGTATTCACGCCATAGGATCAGAATAGAACTAGTCTGTGCTACATATGCGTTTCAGAGAGCTGTTTTGGACATTAGCTCCTTCCCATTAACTTAACAGATCCACTTCTAATGATCTGTACTATTTGCTAATCCAGACACCTCCAGAGTTGTCAGACTCACAACACATTTGTATTTTGATAATTTTATGTTAATACATTATGCTAATCTATGGCAAAAAATTCACTACCATAGTATCTTGGAATTTAACAATTCAAAATGTATTTATCTTTGTACATGCCATATTTCACAGGTAATATTTGCATTCTGTGGATAAGGAAAAAGCCTAGGTCACATAAGTCCAAGGCAGAGCCAGGACCTGAAAACAAGTTTCCCAGAGTTTAGCAAGTGTGTAAGAATACTGGATTATCCTTCCTTCTTACTCATCAGCTTCTCACTGGCCATCTTCTATAATCAGAACACCTCTGTCTCCGTTAGAACTTACCAGTTAATAACAGTTTAGACATATCAATGCAACCCTGCAAGTGTATTTCTTGAGTAAACTGCGGGCATCAACATGATAGGATGAGCCCACTGCTATGACGGGTCCAGGAACTTTTTTTTCTGTACCAGAAACATGGAGTGACTGGGGTCATCCCTCCAGAGGTTTCTTGTCTAAAGGAAATTATTAATCACTTCTTCAAGACAGCCTTAATCACAGCAGAAAGCTATCAACCATTCATGGCTTTCAGGAGTTCTCATGTATCCTAGGTTTGCCAGGCTCAGGAATAAGCTTTGGTGATGATGAATGACACTTAAGGTAACATAAATTAGGCATTTTAGACCAATGAAGGTGACCTTTTCCTGTGTTAGAAGATGTTGTTTGTTCAGATTCATATTTGGCCTGTTCAGTTGATGATTCTTCAGTACTGCTGATGCACTTCAGGTTCCAAGAGATGGCCCTCACCTAAGAGGTAGCCACACAACCCCAGTAGCAGAACAGCCCATGAAAAAGGCACAACTGAGACAAGGCCCAGCAAGGAAACAAAAAACAATGGTTAAAGGAGATTTCAACAAAAAAGTAAAAAGCAAACAGTGTGCAACTCAGTTTGTGAAAAAGGACACGGCAGAGAAAAGAAATTGGGAACAGTGAAATTAATACATTTCATAGAGATCCAGGGGTAGCCAAACAGTCCTAAGTGCACTCAGACTTCCTGTTTACTGAGGCACCAACCCTCCAGTTTCTGGCTGTCCTCCAAGCCCCCCACAGAAAAGGGGGCAATCCTGCTGCCCTGAGAACAATAGGACTTCACTGGTGCATTTCTCTTTTCCTCTGGCTTTAGGGGAGAACTGGTGGCACCTTCCCCCTCAACTTCAGCCATGTCAATGAGTTCTTTTACCAGAGGCTGGCATGCTGCAAGCACAACTCCTGGACCTCAGAGACTGCTCAATGCAGGCAGCTCCTCAGCCTGTACAGCCTTCAAAATGATGCTTTCTGAAGAACCCTTTCACTGGCCAGTGAAAAGGAAAAAGGGGAACTCTCCTACATGTCTAGTCCTCCTCACCAAACCACAGCTTAGCACCTGCAGCCTCTTAACTCTGCAAAAAGGAATCCCAGAGACTCCACTGTCTCATGCTACAGCTCTCTTTTCAGGGGCTGATGTTGCTCACAGCTATCCCAGAGCACAGGGAAGGCCAGCACCTTGTCATCTCAGCATACCAGGAAAATCATAACA